>PVLC010008598.1:0-57637 GCA_004027655.1 Graphiurus murinus | reverse complement strand
CAAAAAAAAAAAAAAAAAAAAAAAAAAAAATAGGACTGAGGGGTGTAACTCAGAGGTAGAATGCCTCTGAGTTAAATTCCCAGTGCCACGAAATGTATATTTCAATCCCTGTGCCTTTGCCTTTATAACTTAGTAAGAGCAATATTCTGAACAAAATGGAATCTTTTTTTGAAGGTTGAAATTATCGTAATGCCTCAAGGCCATAGGAACACCCAGAGCCTCGCTCTGATTTCTCTGGAAGATTCATAGGAAATGCAGCCACGTCTGCATTGAGCCCAGGGCATGGCTGACACTGTTGCTCTTTGAATAAATCTTAAAATATTTTGGTTTACTTATGACCCATGCTTTCTGCCCCAAAAGTCATAAGCTATAAAAAATTCGGATAGGTTTATGTTCCTATTTAACCAAGGTTTACTGCCTGCTTTAAGCGTCATGCCACGTGACACCAGTGAGTATTCTTTGTTGAGAGGAGCATCGTAGCAGCAGAGAAGTCAAGTTCATCACCAGTGGCAGCTGGGCTCGCATCCTGGAGGAGGGTCAAGTCACAACCTCTCACTGTTATTTGTTTTGTTTTCCCCACATCAGGGAATCTTCTAGCCTGATACTATTAGTAGACAGGACATGGTCTTCCATGCTACTGTGATGTTTCCTCCTTTTCTCTGTCTTTGCTTGGTGTACTTAGTACGAAGTCCCAGGAAGAAATGAACATGGGGAATACAGAATGCATGATCCCTACCTTGGGAGGATGTGTCTCAGGGATGAATGGACGATGAATGCTAATGAGTACTCACAACTCGCCTAATCAAGCCTCGTTGGGTGTGTGTGTGTGTGTGTGTGTGTGTGTGTGTGTGTTGCAGCTGCTGTCTAGACTATACTCTATTACTAAACCATTGGGATGATCACAAATAATCAGAGGGAAAGAACTAAAACGACAGCAGACGCATAACCCATCAACACTACTAACAACATGGTTTGATAAAATACTCCTGGGACACACTTTACTTCCATGGTGTGCCAGTGGCAAGAACTGCAAAGGGTTCTAGACTTTCACCCTAGTAACCGATGTGGGCATGTGCTTGTGGATTGAATTAGAACAAGATAATTCTTTTGACTAGAGCATGTAGTAGAAATGGGCTTCATTTGATTATTGTTTTGTTTATGTCATCTGTCTCTGAAGACAAAGGTATGCATTGGACACTTGTGGACTGGGTACTTTGGCCCAGTTATTAACTATCCTGACTCCTAGAAACCTTCCCTCCAGGGCATGCGGATGAATAAGCTCAAGGGGAGGCTGCCATAGAGGCAAGGTTGGCCTTGGGGTCTGCTGCTGACGCCCACTGACTAACACTGGACAAACTGCCTGGCTTCTTGGAGTCCATTTTTTTTCTCATTTGTTAAATGTGGACAGCACATTTCTCATAGGAGTGTTCTCATAGGATTCTCATAGGATCGTTGTGAGGAATTAGGTGGAGATATTGCAGATGTGGAGACTGTATTATCATGGGTGGCCCTAGGGTACTGGGACTGACTGTACTCTTCTCATAAGCCTAGAGAACTTCTATTCTTCATATAAGACTCAGTTCATGAATCATGTTGAATTGCTTGGCTCAATCAATAAATATTGAGTAACTGAAAATGATGTGAAAATACTCTGCCAATGTTGATTATTATTAGTGACAAAATTTAGCAATTAAGAGACTTGTCTTCCTACTTTGAACAGCTATAAAACTAGACACAAAATAGAAGGCAAGTCTTCTTAGGCATGGGCTATAGGTCGTGCTTCCCAGAGTACAATATCTGAAAACTATGGCTTTGTATGTTTTGTTCCACTTTTAGTTTCGGGTAGAAAGATAAATCTAGTCCATGTTATTCTATACAGCTGGAAATAGAGGTCTGCCAGTGATCTTTGATGATTTAAAGGTGGACCAATTAAGTAGTAGTAATGAGGCATAGTTAAAAAGCTGATACAATAAGTAAAATGGAATACTAAAAAGTACTTGACTTATCCAAGTGAAACAGAAGGTAAATAAGAACAATAACTTCACATGAAACAATAAAAAGCAGAAGGATGGAAGATTAAAACCCAACCATTTCAATAATTACATTAAGTTCAAATGGGCCAGTATTCTATTTAAAGACAGACTAGATGAAAGTCAAGACTAAAATAACACGGAGATGTTCTACAAGTGCGACTTCAAGGAAATACTCTTTGCCCTGGCTGTCAGAAGCAGGCCTTCATGTTTGCCTCAGCTGCAGACGACCTGCTATCCTTCCCGGTATGGTCCGCATTCAGTTGCTGATTGAGGCAGAGGCCCTAAAATCATCTGGTCATTTCAGTCCAGTGTAGGACAATTTCTGCAGGCCAAATCTGTTCAGGGCACCCTATTGGGTGGACTAAGGCTCTGTCACGATTGAGGTGCAGTTAACTTTTCCCCTGCCCCATCCTGCCTAAGATCCCTCCTTTCCTCAGTTGCTGATGTCGATAAATACTCTGCACAACAGACCCCAGCTCATCAGCTGCTTTTGGAGAACTGAGTCATTCAGAATCTTGATTATCTGCTGTCTACAGGAATGGAATTTAAATGTAAAGACACAGATTACAAGGAAAAGTATAGCCAAAGATACATCATGCAAACAAAAAACTTAGGAAAATTGGTGTGACTATAGTCATATCAGACCAGGTAGAATTCAGGACAAGGAGTGTTACTTAAAAGATCCAAATGCAGTATAATCAACTGAACTCAACTTTTGTTTATAGAACACTATAACAAAAAACAGCAAAATATAAATCACATAAATTTTGCAATGTAT
Organism: Graphiurus murinus; assembly: GCA_004027655.1. NCBI lineage: Eukaryota > Metazoa > Chordata > Mammalia > Rodentia > Gliridae > Graphiurus > Graphiurus murinus. The sequence continues at coordinate 54,826 of PVLC010008598.1, read as the reverse complement.
GTTTAGATTATCACTTAGCTAAAAATACTCTAATTTCCCTTGTGATTTCTTTTTAATCCATGACTTAGTTAGAATTATATTCTTAAATTTCCAAATATTTGAGAAAATTTCAAGATATTTCATCACCACTGTTTATTGTTATTATTTAATTCTGCTATAGACAGAAAACATACTCTGCAAGATCTCAATATTACAAGACTTGCCTTGTACTCTAGCATATATCTTAGTGAATATCCCATGAGCTACAAGAAACAGCAAAATAAAAATTTATATTTTGCTGTTTTTTGTTATAGTGTTCTATATATAGCTTTAAGGGCCTGTATGAAAAGAAAAAAGACCTGAAATGAATTACCAAGTTTTCAGAGAAAAAAAGAAAATTGACAAAACATTAAGTTCCCTGAAAAGATCAATAAGAGTGATGAACTCTAAGCAAGATTTATGAGAAAAAGATAAATAAACAATGTCAGGGATGAAAGAGGAGCTATCACTACAGAACCTATAGATATTAATTAAATGCCATGATTTGAATTTTGTGTCCCCTCCAAAATTCATGTTCAAACTCAAACCCCTATGCAACAGTATTATGAGTTGGGGTTTTTACATGGTGATTAGACCATGAGAACTCAGGCTTCATGAATAGATTTGTGCCTTAGAAAAGAGCTCAAAGGGGGGGGATTTACCCCTTCTGTCTCTCCTGCCATAGGAGGACGTAGTGTTCAATCCCCTCTGGAGGGGTGGCAACAACGGTGCGTCATCTCGGAAGCAGAGAGTATCTCTCACCAGACAACTGAATCTGCAATGCCTTGACTTGGCTTCCCAGCTTTCAGAACTATGAGAAATAAAATATTATTTATATATTAGTCATTTGAAAGTATTTTGTTGTAGAAGTACGAACAGATTAAGACATTATGGGGAAATAAAGAAAAACTTGTATAAAATGGACAAGCCGAGTGTGGTGGAGCATTCCTATAATCCCAATATTTAGGAGGCTGAGATAGGAGGATCATAGGTTCAAGGCCAACCTCAGCAAGTTAGCAAGATCCTCAGCAACTTAGAAAGACCCTGTTTCAAGTAAAAAAAAAAGGGGGGGGGGTTGGATGTAGCTTCAAGGTAGAATGCATCTGGATTCAATCTTCATTAACAACAACAAAAAATTAAATAGACAAATTCCTTATAAAATACAAATTACTAAAGTTCACTAACAAGAAATAGAAAATTAAATGGATTTGTAGTTATAAAATAAGTTGAATTCATAATCACAAACCTTTTCACAAAGAAAATTCAGGCCAAATTCTTTACTGATGAAGTCTATCAATAAGGATGATATAAATAAATAATTCCAACATTACACAAGCTTTTTCCAAAAATAGAGGAAGAAACATCTCAATTCATTTTATAGGTTAAATCTGATACCCAAACTTGATAGATTACATTAAAGAAAATTGTAGACTAATAGCCTCGATGAACTGAAATGCAAAAATCCTTGAGAAAATTTTATCCAGTCTGCTCTGGCAATATATAATACTGTACCAGGAAGTGAAGCTTATACTAGGTATTCAAAGGGGACACAAAATTGAAAATTATTGACCAACTGACTCCATATTAGTAGAATAAAAGATAAATGCCAAATGATCGGCTCAATAGTTGCAGAAAAAATACTTGATAAAATTTAGTATCCACTCATAATAAAAACTCTCAGCATGTAGGAGTAGAGTAGATATGCCCCCAAATCTTCTAGAACTAATTACTGAATTTAACAAGATCACAAGACATGAATCAACATGGAAAAATCAGTTGTATTTCTATATATTGGCATTAAGTAATTGGAAAATGAAATAACAAACTACTTACAATAAAACCAAAAATCACGGAATATCCAGAAATAAATTAGAAGATGTATTATCATTTGAGAAATAATCTTGAGACTGTCCTGTACAGCCTAGAGCAAAAAAAAAATTAAGTTAAAACCAAATCATGTGATTTATTTAGCAATTTAAAACCCAGAGCAAAAAAGAAAGGAGAAATATTTTAAAAAATATTTATTTATTTATTTAGCAGAGCTGGGGATCCCAGGGCCTTGTACATGCTAGGCAAGTGCTCTACCTGTAAGCCACACCCCCATCCTAAGAAAGATATATTTTTTTAAATTTTTATTTTTATTCATATATTGTAAGCATACATCTTTGTTAGGTACAAATTGATAACGATATATGTGCTCACAATTCTCATTTGACCCCTTCCCCAAATTCCCACCCGGCTCCCCCGCCCTCCCTCCCTCTCAAGTTCAGTTTAGTGAGCGACCTTGATATACATTATTGTGCCCCCCCCCATCCAACCCCTTCAGTTAAATCAACTTCTTTGCTTTCGTGGGTCTCTCCTTTTTCATCTGGAGACCCTCCTATGCCCCATCATCTCCCTAGCATCCGCATATTAGGGAGAACATATGCTTCTTTACTTTTTGTGACTGACTAATCTCACTTAGCATAATGTTTTCCAGTTCCATCCATTTTCCTGCAAATGACATGATTTCGTTCTTCTTTATGGCTGAGTAAAATTCCATTGTGTACATATCCCATAGTTTTGTAATCCATTCATCTGTCGATGGATTTTAAAAAACCATTTTGAGGAAGGTGTAAGCAGGCGGAAGGTTGCGTTTGCCTGGGTCCTGGACTGTGTGAGGTTCACCTGTCCTGTCTGTCTCTCCCTTTGCCTCATCAGCCTTCCCTGACGATGAGGTGGTTTCAAGGACAGGAGCTGAGGTTTGAGCAAGAGTCTACACCTGCAGAAGGTGATCCAGGCCAGGGGAACATCTCCACTCTATTGTAAAGATGCAGGCACATCAAAACCTGGTCCCAGGTGCAGCGTACCATGAGCTTACTGAATATCCATGATTTTATGTCTCTTGGGACCGGAATGGATGTCATCAATGAGTGGTGAATTAAGGCCTGTTGAATATTAAGTATTGAATATATGAATACTTAGTGGATCCTAACTATTTTATTCTGCTTGCATTTTTAGTACCACATATGTCTCATACATATTTAATATATCCTGAATATTAAGTGACTCCAGTATATTGTGAATATTTAATATCCAGGTGCTTTATGAATATGAGGTAATTTTTGCTCCTTCTATCCTTTTCTATTTACATTTAACACACATGTGTTCTGATCCCTAACTACTTATCTTTACTTTACACATCTTATAAATTGTCTGTGTTAGCAAAGGTTTTGCTCATTAAGTTATCTTATACTTAAAACACTTTAGAAGTTTTTGCCAAGAAATGTTTATATCTTTTGTAATTTAATTGAATACTCTCAAAGTCAATGTACGTTACATGTATAAGGCCTGTATGCTGAAAATTATAAAACATTGCTAGGAGAAATTTAAACACGCCTACATAAGTGAAGAAATGTACCTCATGTTTTGGAAAATTCGGTAGTGATAAGATGCAAAAGTTATACATTGTCACTATAAACAAATAGATTCAACATTGAATTGATCCAAATTCAACGTAATTCCAATTTTAAAAAATATAAGCAGGCTTTCTTTTGGGGTGGAAGAAATCCATAATCTGCTTCTAAAATCTATTGGAAATACAAAATAAGTTTGAAAAAGAAGAGCAAAATCGAAGGACCTATTTGATTTCAAGACTTAACTATTAGTGCAAGAATGTACATGTACAATGGATTCTAGAATGGATTCACATATGTATGCTGAACTGATTTTCAAAAATGGGGCCAAAGTAATTAAATGTGGAAAAGAAATATTTTCATCAGCTAGAGCTGGTTTAATTGAGTGAAAATGCATTCTAATTCACACTATACACAAAAATTTTGACATGTATTATTGTTCTAAATTTAGAAGTTAAAAAGAAAAATAGAATGAAAATCTCCATCCTTTGGGGAATACAAATATTTCTTAGATACAAAGGATTCCAACAATAAGGGAGAAAATATTCACAATGTATATTCATATATATATATATATATATATTCTTAAATCTACAACTGATAAGAAGACCAAGTATTTCTTTTTAAAAAGGGTGAAAGACATGAAAAAATACAAAATAAGTGAAGACTATAAATGTTTAATAAGCACACAAAAAGATAATCAGCATCACTGCAAACTAAACTAAAACCACAAGGTACCGCTCCACTCAAAGTTAAAAAACTAACAATATCATGTTTTTTGACAAAGATATGGAGCAACAAGTACGCTCATACATTGCTGTGGGAAGATAGAATCTTGCAACTACTTTGGGAGACCACGTGCCAATTCTACCATGAGGCATTTACTCAAAGGAAATGGAAACATATGTTCATTAAAAGACCAGCATCTGAACAGTCACAGGAGTTTTACTGATAATAACCTCAACCTGAGAACACCCTAAAATCTATTAACAGGATACTATTGAAATGATAAACAAAAAGCATAAACAATACCGGGGTGCACGTGTTGTAATTGTTCTTCCTGGCTCTGGACCAGCAGAGTCCCGGGTCGACATGATGAAATTCTCTCAAGATAAAGATCTTTAGTTGAGTAGTGAGAGAGGAGAAAACAAGAGGGCCAACCTCTGTGAACAAATCTCAAGTCTCCCTTTATTAATAACGGTCACACAGAGTTCAAGTTGTTTTTCTTTAAAAAGGAACAAAGAAATTATTCGTGTTTTGATTAAAGCATATCAAGCATTACAATAGTTAATCGTATAGGTTTAACTTTAACTCTAGGGTACCACAACGGGAAGCTTAGGAAATTGTTTGTCTTATGTCAGAACCTCTGCCTTCAGTGACCCCTTCTGATGGCCTTCCATCGAAGCAAGCAGAAAGCTATAGGTTTGTAATCCAATCATTTCTAGACTCTCAGTTGTTTCCCACATGCATGCTATAGATGTCCTCAGATGTCCTGAATCATTTTGTGGCATTCTATCTCTGCTCTTTTCTGATGTGATTGGTGACAAATGCTGCTTTCCTCTGCCGCCCCCCCACCCCAGTAGCAGAGAGCAGAAGTTTTATGGTAGACAGCTGAAGTAAAATCCAGTGAAGAAGAAGAAATTTTCCACCTTCAGGAGGAGTTTCACACCTTTTTGAGAGTTAGGAAGCAAATATTCTGAAAAAATGAATTGCTGTACAAGGAAATATTATTTGACCGTTAAAAGGAATGAAGTACTGATGTGTACCATAACAGGAATGAATCCTGCAAATGTGCTAAGCGAATGAAGACAGACACAAAATGCTGCCTATTGTATGGTTCCATTTATATAAAACACTCGGAACAGGCAATTCCATAGGAACAGAAAGTAAGGAATTGCCGGAGACTTCGGGGGAGAAGGGAGTGGGAAATGACTATTACTGTGTCTGAGTGTTCTTTTGGACTAATGAACAGAAGTGGTGATAATGGACATCCTTGTTCCTGTTTTTAGTGAGAACTCTTGCAGTTTTTCCCCACTTAATATAATGTTGGCTGTGGGCCTATTGTATATTGGCTTTATGATGTTGAGGTATGTTTCTTCCAGTCTGATTCTCTGCATTGTTTTTAGCATGAATGGGTGTTGGATTTTATCAAATGCTTTTTCAGCATCTATTGAAATGATCATGTGATTTTTGTCTTTGATTCTGTTTATGTGGTGAATTACATGGATTGTTTTCCATATGTTGAATTAGCCTTGTATCCCTGGGATGAACCTGACTTGGTCATGGTGTATAATTTTCTTGATGTGGTTTTGAATGTGCATTGCTAGTATTTTGTTTAGCAGTTTACACCTAAGTTCATCAACAATATAGGCCTATAGTTTTCTTTTCTTGAGTTGTCTTTATTTGGCTTTGGTATTAATGTGATGTTGGCTTCATAGAATGTGTTTGAAAGAGTCCTATTTCTTTCTATTTTGTGGAATAGATTGAGAAGTATTGGGATTAGCTCTTCTATAAAGGTTTTATAAAATTTGCTTGGAAAACCATCTGGCCCTGGGGCTTTTGTTTGATGGTAAACTCTTTATTGCTGCTTCTATCTCTTTGATTGCTATTGGTCGGTCACTACACTGTCTTCTGTTCTTCTGAAGTGCAAACCCATTAGAGGTTAGAAGTTTTTAGTAAGACTAATGTTTGCTGAACACTCATTATGAGCTGAGAAAGTGTCAGGAGCTTTGTTATCAGTAATTAGCACCGTTACCTCATGAGGTTATTATCAACCTAGTTTACAGATGAGAACAGAGGTCTACAGAGTGAAAGCACTAGAAGAAGTCATGGACCATAGCCAGCCTCTGTGTACTGCATGCCAGTAATCACCGTGGCTAGGAGAGGTTTGGAAGGTCGGAGCTGAGGTTCTCTAGTCCAAGAACTGGGTTTTAGGAGACACAGGCAAGACTAGGCTCCTCCAGACAGTCTCTCCATGAAGGTTGGGATTGGAAGGAAACAGGGCAAGGCCTAAGAAGTGGGGATGGATGCTGGAGAAGCTGGAGAGGTGATGGCCTGGTGCACGTGCAGATATTCTCTGCTCCACAGCTCGCCTCTCCCACCACTCCTGGCAAGGCAAGTGGGTGTCACTTTCCACCACCTTCGGCCTTCAGGCCCTTGGTCTCTTCCCATTCAAAGCTGCCAATTTTATCATAATTAATATATTTCATAATATATGTAATATATGTGTTGATAATGTAAATATTATTTGGAGAATTTAAATGCATATGGACACATACATGCACTGTTTGATTAATCAATTAATAATGACCATCACATTTTGAATGCTTGCTAGGTGGGGGTGCTATGAGACATTTAAAAATTCATATAAGTATTATTCTATTTTTAAGAACATATCTATATTTAAAGACTTACATAAAGTTCCTTGTTACAGGATGGCATTGTTGGGTTTTGACCCTTTTCTGTTGAATTCCAAAGCTAGTAGTTTTATTTTTTTGGTACTGGGGATATAACCCAGGGGCATTCTACCTCTGAACTACACTCTCAGCCTGTTTTCTTTTGAAAAAGGGTCTTACTAAGTTACTGAGACTAGTCTTGAAACTGTCTTCCTCCTGTCTCAGCCTCCCAAGTACTGGTAATATAGGCACGTGCCACTGCACCTAGCTCAAAGCTGGTAATTTTAAATTGTGCTCCTTTAGGCAGTGGAGGACAGAAGGAAGGCTTCAGGCCCTGGCTTTCTCCTCGACTCTTCCCTCGTCCTCACAACCCCTCCAGGCCCCTCCCTTCCTGTTTTATGACACCACCTCTCCCCAACCCCAGGGCTACTCTTGCCAACGGTCCACAGCCAGAGTCATCTTTCCAGATCCAACTCTGAACATGCCCCTCGCCTCCCAGTGTTTCTGTAGCTCCCTGCCTCCCTTGAGATGGAGCCGCAGACGTCAAGACCGCTCCAGCCTGCTTCCTGCCCTTCCTACCTGAGCTCACTGCTGCGGCCACACGAGGACTTTGACTTCTTTGGCCTGCCGAGCTCCCTGCTGTGATTCCTGTTGTCAGCAGTTGTTGTCGTTGTTGTCCTCCTTTGGTATTGGGGTCTTTCTCCTGGCTGGGAGCTGTACCCCTGAGCTGACCTGGACAGCCAGGTTTCATTGTGTGTGTTAGGTGAGAAATGATGAATAATGCAGAAGAAATGCATTACCTATAGGTCTCAGAGAAGTTCGAGGCGCAGATGAGACCAACGAGGGGGGCAGGGAGCTAGCTAGTGGGTGGAAGGTGAGAGGGAGGGCGAGGGACCTGTGGGCTCTCCTGCGTTGAAGCCATGGGCACCTTCCTTAGGCTTCTAGAGGGGGCCGTGCGTGCGCTAGGTCAAAACAATGTGCCTGTGGGGCAACTTGCTTACATGACTCTAACACTGACCACTAGTTTTATCATGGTCAGTGGAGTGGATCTGGTTTTTGGTCAGTTGAGATGAGGAACAATCCAGTAATAGCACAAACATCCACACAGGAGGGGGAGGTTTTTGTTTTTTTTGGTGCTGGGATTTAACAAAGAGACATTCTACCTCTCTTTTTTCTCTTGAAACAGAGTATCGCTAAGTTGCTGAGGCTGGCCTGGAACCTGTGGTCCTCCTGTCTCAGCCTCCCAAGTACTGGGATTGCAGGTGTGCGCCACCATGCCTGTAGGAGGGGAAGTTTTAACAGGCCAAAGGTGACGGGGTACAACTGGCCTCCACACGACTCTGTCAGGCTTGAAACGGACGCTGAGGCAACTCCGTGAAACAGATTTCTGACAGTATTTTTCAAGAGCAGCCGCCCTCTGCGGAGGGAACCCGACAACCTCACTGTCCTCTTCCTCCTCCGGCCCTCCTCTTAGAGTGTGTGCTGAGCCCCGGGTGTGGATAGTAGCTCCCCGTGTGTTCCCCCTGCTCAGCCGACTGTTGTGCCAGCCGTCCAGGATCCCACTGAGCTCTGAGCAGTGCTAAGTCAGGGGTGGCACTAGAAATGACTGTCCCCAGCCTCACAATGGGCTCACAAGAAGTCTATCACAAATATTTGATTGATACGAATACGAATGCTTAGTATGGTGCCAGGAAGAATAGGCGCTAAGTACATCGCAGTCATTCTTTATTATTCCAGCTCTAACATCTTGGGATACACAAACCAATTACATTTTTAACATCTGGCTGGCACTGATCCTATTGTGACGAGCCTACCAATTTGCACACTTCCAAAGCCAAATATAGACTGCAGGAGCAAAGATCTCCTTCTTACAGGTGGAGATGTGCCCATGTTTGGGCTGTCTGAACAGCTGACCTGCTGAGGCTCTCCATTCCCCTGGGCTCTTCTCTGGGCCTGTCCCGCGTGTGCTGTGGCTTCGTTCTCCAATCGTGAGCCCGCTGTTCTCAGGAGCTCTTCTTGACGTCGCATGTGGATGTGGCTTCTGCTTTTCCTCCACCCTCAAAGCACCTCCCAGTGTGCAGTATTGAAACCGAGCCAAGACCACTCTCGGGAACTGAATCCCACTGGTCACTCTGCACGGTCAGACACCCCATGTCAAATATCGTCATCTGTGACCGCTAGAGCATCCTCTGAAGGACCCTCTGCCATTCCACTTTGGAGACGCGACCTGGAGGCCCAGACTCTTGCTCAGAAGCCGCAAATCCCTGGGTCTAGCTTGGACTCCGCTCCACGAGTCTCAACTTTAGCAGAAGACAAGGCTGTCCTAACGGGGTAGTAGGCTTAGAAATACCTTTTTTTTTTTTTTTCCATGCAGGCATATAAAATGTTTTTTATGTAGCCAAGTCCCTTTTCCTCTTGCTAAATAGCTTCTGGATTTTAAATCTTTCCATTTTGGGGCATTGGAACACTCTCCCAAGATTTCCTTTAATCCTCTTACAAGGATTTTTTATCTTTCCTTTTTAAAAAATATGGAAATCTTTCCAACAACTGGGATTTATTTTCATGTAGACTGCAAGCTAGAGTTCCAATTTATTTTTTTCCCAATAGCTACTTCTTTACAGATAGGTCCTTATTGTCTCCCTACTGATATGCCAAATTTTCTTTTTTCCTATATCAAGGGCTGGTCTATGTGTGGAACTATTTCCAGGCTGTGTCTTCTGTCCAATTTCTCTATCTATTCATATGTCAATACCATTTGTTAGTTATTACAACTTCGAAATATATTTAACTCTTTGGAAGGGCTATAATGCCCTAATTGTTCTTTAGAAGATTTTCTTTAGAAGAATGTTCCTATTTTTGCTCATTTATTCTGCAGTTCTTTCTTTCCTAAAACTGGCTTCTGGACAAAAGGACTCATGAGCTTCTATTTTCTTTTTTTGGTGCTGGGGGTAGAAACCAGGGGTATTCTACCTCTATGCTATACTACTAGCCCTATTTTATTTTTATTTTGAAACAGGATCTTGCTAAGCTGCTGTGGGTCTTGCTACATTGTTGAGGCTGGCTTTGAATTTCCTATGATCTTCCTTTCTCAGCTTCCTAAATATTGGGATTACAAGCCTGTGCTACCATACCTGGCTTCATGAGTTGCTTTTAAGCTGCAATCCACTGATAGGCAGAAATGATGCAGAATTTTGCACTATTTATCTGGTGTCGAGATAAGGCAGTTAAGAAGGAAAAGAAATTTGGAAGGTGGTGTGAATGATGGTGGTATGTGTCTTCACAAATTATTTGGTGATGTGTGCATGTATGCTTTTATCAGTTTGAATCTCCTTATGATGTATAATTACATCATATCAATAAAAGTATAAAAAACAAACCAAATCCCTAGGTTGAGATCCTAACATCTAATGAGATGGTATGGGGAGTGGGGTCTTCGGGAGGCAATTGGGTCAGGAGGGAGGCATCTTCCTTCCTGTTAGAAGGAAGAGACTGCAAAAGCTCTCTTGCTTCTTCCACCATGAGAATGCGGTGAGATGATTGCCTTCCATGAACCAAGAAGAGGGCCCTCACCATCCACCTGCTAGTGATTTGAGCTTGGATTTCCCAGCCTCCAGGATGGAGAGAAATAAATGTTTGCTGTTTAAGACGCCCCTTCTAGGGAGTGAATGGATCCAGGAGTTGCAGAGGGCTCCAGAGGCGGGCTGCTCAGTGTATGTTTTGTGCCTGGTTCTTTTATAACACACACAAAAAAAGAAACAATGCTGCAGTGAACGAAGATCCCTCTGCATGTTAGCACTGCTTTTTCTCTGTAGTTGGCTTTTGAATGAGGGTGATAATGGAAGAGATGAAGAATGAAGCTGAGACCACTTTCATGGTGTCTATGCCCCTCCGTGGAGTCACGTGTCCTGTGTTTAATGAGCTAGAAAGAGTAAATTTGTCTGTAGCTGCTTTCATTAAGGCTGGGAAAAAAAAATTCAGGTCTCACACAAGACATTATCATGAAAATTTTAGAGAAAAAAAGTATAGAAGTTAACTTCATGGAGTCCCTTCTTCATATGGCAGCTGATGATGTAGAAGAGTATATGATTGAATGACCAGCGCCAAAATTCCAGGATCTAAATGAAATAGGCATAAGCACGTAAGCAAATTCTCAGGAAGATCCCACAGGAGATCAATGGCCGAGTGAGGTTTCTGCAGACAATCAAGGATACAGCGAGTGCAATCAAAGAACTTCTTGATACAGTGAATAACGTCTTCAAGAAATATCAATACCAGAACTGCAGGAGACGTGAACACCAAAAGAAAGAATTTGTAAAATACTCCAAGATTTTCAGAGATACTCTGAAGACACATTTTAAAGATGACAAGGCAATAAATGTGTTCATAAGTGCCAATCGACTAATTCATCAAACCAACTCGATACTTCAGACTTTCAAAACTGTGGCCTGAAAGTTGTATATGTTAAGAGATATACTTCTCAGTGGCAGTATTAAACTGCCTCTATCTGTAAATTTTAAATTTGACTGTATAAATTATCAGGCCCTCCTGAAGGAATCTAACCCAGGATGTTGAATGGTATTACTGCCATATTACACTATATTTTTGTAAAATGTAGCTTGATCATAATCTCACACTGAAGATTCTGCATCACTTTTGTTATTATCATTCTTCTAAGAATTATAAGCCAAAAGAATTTATGCCTTATGTGTCATTATATAACATTCCTTAAAAGAATTGTAAATATTGATGTTTATTTCTGACATTTTAACTTGAAAGAGATATGCTTCAAGATAATGTATTTAACAATATTTGGTGGAAGATACTCAGTAAATAGTTTTCATCTGTTCAAAAAAAGATACCCTGTCTATGGTATTTTTTTAAATTCAGTCTGCATTAAAGCATATATAGCAACATATAGTTGCCAGATAAACAAGAATATTAGAGTTGAGGGGCTGGGGGACCTCAGTGCTTAGCCTGCATGAGTCCTTTGGGTTCGATCTCTCCACAAAGGATAATAGAGTGGAAGGAATTGTAAAGATCCACTTGTCCGTTGATAGATGAGGAAATTGAGCTTGTTGGGACTTACGGTCTTGGCTAAAATCATACAATTGGTGGCAAAGTTGGCCTCAGGTCTCTGTTGAATCTTCTTTTCACCCCTTCCTTTTGGTTTTGAAATAGGTGTGGAAGGCTCAGTTTTTCCTAGTCCCTCCCCTTTTAACTACCAAAAAAAGGTTCACATTTTTAAAAAAAATGTATCAAATATGAAAGTTCTGTTGTATTTCTTCTTTATTTAAAGCCCACCTGATTAGTTAGCAAGAGTTGAAGCATGACAATGGGACTTTAGAATATGTTTCCAAACTGGGCATGGTGGTGCTATCCCATAATCCCGGTACTTGGGAGGCTAAGACAGGAGGATCGCAGGTTCAAGGTCAGCCTCAGCAACACAAAAAGATTCCCAGCAACTTAGCAAGACCCTGTTTCAAAATAAAAAATAAAATAGGGCTGGGGGTGTAGCTCAGAAATAGAACACTGTTGGCTTCAATCCCCAGAAACCTCCTCTCAAAAAAAAAAAAAAAAAAAAAAGAATGTGTTTACTCATATAATTTTTAGAAATTCTACACATATTCCCCTTGGCTTTTAATTTTTTCCATTGATAAAATATCCTAAACCATCTGGGAAGAGCTGCAGCTTGGCTTCATTTCCGTTTAGCCACAATAACACTTTGGATAGCGAAGGGAGGAGAATGAGATATCTCCGGAGTCATTGCTTCTCTAGCCAGTGACTGCTAGTTCTAGAGATAACTTTGTGTTTTCCTCCACAGTGATGGAGCCGAAGTTTGCAAGTGAATCCCTCCGGAGCTGCTGGAGGAGAGAGAGCTGTGCTTTATGGATCCCAAATGCACACTCAGTTCATACCCAAAATTTGCATAATATTTTTAGACAGTTAAGAGGAAACACATCTTCTAAATTACAATTGATGAAGAACAACAGGGTGAAGCTCAGAGCCTGAGTTTATCTTCCAGGGGTTAAATTTAAATTAAAAAAAGTAACGTCAGACTTATTACTTGGGTGATATCTATCTGTGTTAATTACTTTCTATTTATGTGAAAGGCAGTTTAAAATGTGCTAAAAATGTAAAACAAATGCATACGGCTTTTCTGCATTTGAGCCAATTTTTTTATGCCCCATTTTCCAAAAATACCTATGTCGTTCCAGGAGGAAGTTGAGCTATGGTTCAGCACCGAGCTGAGTGGATTTGATGTTCCCGTCCTGGGTGTTGCTCGTAGCTATTTATAAAATGCTCTGCTTCCGCCATCTGTTCTCCACACTCTCTTTCTCTTCCTCGGTGTCCTTCTTTTCCTAAAATGCCAGCAGTGGCTTCTGAGTGAATTTCCAGGTCTTGTTCTTTTCCTGGCTGGGGAATATTTTTGGTATTTGCTACCATGCAGTGACTGTGAGACGCAGCCTCATGCACTCTGCTCACCCCCGACCTTCCTATCTGCTTTGGCTTTGCCCTTCCTTTGGCTCACAGCACGTGTCCCTGCAGCGCTTTCTCCCTACCCCACTCAGATGCAGGATGGAGTGGACCACTGCCTCCACAGGCTGCCGGAGGTCTCTGCTCGAGCTGACAGCTCTCCAAGACAGTCCTTCCTCTTTCTCTTCCTAGCGCAGGCCTCACTTCTGCTGCTGGTCAAGCTCTGCTCCCGACAATGTCTTCTTTCATCAAACCCAAATCCAACTTTAAATCACTGATTTTTGGATCTACATGATTTTCTTAGATCATGAAATACAATCTCCCTATCGTGTGACTATGGAAAGTGAAATTCAGAGACAGTAAGGGGTTTGCAGAAGGGTACATGAGTATTGGTAGAATAGAATAGTTTGATTGCTAGATTCCCCCCCCCCCATGCTTTTGACAGATGTAGGACATGGAAGAGGGAATAAAAAGAACAAATCCTACAAATATAATAGTAGTGAGACTTGTGGACCCTTATTAACTATAGGATAACTGTGTATTAGTTTGTAGAAGATGGCATAACAAAATACCACAGACTGGGTAGCTTAGGCAGCAGGAATGTCTTCTCTCACACTTGTAGGGCCTGGGTGCATGCGATCAATGCGTCTGCAAGGGTGGTTCTTTCCGAGGCCCCTCTCCTCGGTGGGCAGTGGCCACCTTCTTCCTCTGTCCTCACGTGGTCTTTCCTTTACGTTTGCATTCTTCTCTCTCTCATGTGTCCTGATTTCTTCTTATCAGGACACCAGTCATATTGGATTAGGGTTTATCCTGACGTCCTCGTTTTAACTTACTCACTTCTGTCAGGTCCTATCTCTAAGTATAGACACATTCTGTGGTTCCGGAGTTAGGTCTTGTGTCTTCTGAATTGTGACACACATCAGCCCGTGTCTCCCTCTGATATCAGGATTACTAACGTCTCTATTTGCTGTCGATGAAAGCAGCACAGCCACAATAAGCAACTAAGAGTTAGCAAAGAGAGTAAGTGGTAAAGCCAGGCTTTGAACACAGATCTGACACGCTCTGCAGAGAGTGTGTAGTGTTGATCCCTAAGGACGCTAGGTCAGAGTTGAGGATCACCCACCGAATGCCTCCTCTACAGAGGATCTTTTTCTAGGAAAGAGTTTTTGTCACTTGCTGGCTTTCTCAGCCTCTTTGGGGCTCCTTTCCTGTGTGAGCATGGTCAGTAGCGTGTTTCACCCAAGGCATGGATGCACATAGCCTGTCACCTGGGGCATGTATAGCTCAGCAAGTTTACCTGAGGTGTCCTGTACAGATGCACAGCCATGCACCTGAGCGTCTGTGACACAGTCATGCACTTCAGGTGTGGATAACAAAGACATGTCACTTGTGCAAACACAGCATGCATGAGACATGCATGAAGAGTTATGGTGACATATAGGAAATATTCAAGGAGACATGAGCTTTCCTTTGGAACACCAAGCTTAGCTCATCCATAGCTAATTAAATCTGAAGCCAAGAGCATATGAATGAGTATTTTTAATCTCAGAATTTTCATGAAACAACTTTACACCTTTGTTTTATGGAGGTCTCTTATAAGTCTATTATCAGATGGAAACGGCTCTCTAGTAGTGCTATCATCCGGAGAAAACTTACTAAGCAAATTCAGTGACACGATCCAAGAAGAGCGGAATGACCTTGAAGAAATGGCTTCCTGTGTGGGCAAGTGGTGGGCTTGTCTTCCCTAGTCATCTTGTCCTCTCACACAGCAGTACACTCACCAACCCCTTCTAATCATAACCCTAACATGCTTAGTGACAAAAACAGGTATCCTCACTGCCTCAGAGTCCACAGGACAAATGGCTTCTTCAGGCCCTGCTATTACAGAACTGTCATGGTTACTGTCACTGCATGAGCCCTGTGAGACAATGCCAGTGAGACTATTAAACGAAGAGTTCAAGGAGGGCCTTTCCTGAGTGAAAGGGTGTCTCAAAGTGACCTCTACTGAACACTCGTAGCTGAAACAATTGAAAAAATATCCAAAAATCTGCACAACCAAGCTGGTTGCAGTTGCACAAGCAGTAGTTGGGAGACTGAGATAGAAAGATTGTAGTTTCAAGACTAGCCTCAGCCACTTAGTGAGACTCTCAGCAAATTAGTGAGACTCTGTTTCAATATAAACAATAAAATAGGTCTGAGAGTGTAGCTTGGAGGTAGAGTGCCCTTGAGTTCAATCCCCAGTACCAAAAAAAAAAAAGGAAAGAAAAACAAAACAAAACAAACAAAAAGTACACAGCCATCGATGGCAGAGTTGTCAGTGACAGTAGGACAAAGGGTTAATATTCTCATTAGTAACAAAAATTCTAAATTAAACAGGGGACTAGCAAATGTAATATACATCTCAATTTTAATGACTGAAGTTTAGAACAACCAGTTGTTGCTATCTTCTTGCTCTCAGGGTTTGGCTTTCCGTTCTGTGAATGACACAAACACCTCACAGACCCTGTCCCATGACCTTGCGACTGTGGGGTCAAACTCCTACTTTGTTTCGGAGGCATCTGGGGCTGGACTCAAGCGGAGTCTGTATTAGCAGCACTTGTTATATGCTGCTGCAGGGACTGATATCTGGTTTCTGGCCTCCCGCATCCGGCCCAGGGCCGCAGTTGTCTCGATAAGAAGCGGGTACTGGAGAGAGGTGCAGAAAAACTTCTTGTCTCGTCACAAAGAACTGTATAGGGTTTTTCAGACCTTAGTGAAATTATGATTCCTGTAGTAAGTTAATGATATCATCTAAGCTAGTGATGCCATCTAGGTACCACTACTAAGCCCAAATATATTTTTTTTCTTGTTCCTAAAATCACATTCACTAAGACACGATTCTAAAACCAGGTGCAGCTTTAATATCTTGCGCACAATCATTAAGCATGGAAAGCAATCTGCAAAACCCCACAGCATGCGGATTTTACTGCAGCTGTGACTTGCCAATGTAGTGAGCAAGTACTAAAAACAATTGCAACTGATTAGTGAGAAATGCCAGCACATTTCTTTTTTTAAAAAGAGTGGGAAAGCAAACAAATGCTTGCATAAAGACTTCTGCCAAAAATAAGATGTATTTATTATGTTATTAAAATGACACCACCAGTGATCACAGAATCACAGGTAGAGTAGGTCTCTGCACAAAATAGGATACATATATATGTTTTTTTTTTAACCAAAGATGGCAAATATTGGGCATAGAACTCTAGCTTATTAATGTTATCAGCTGACATGATGGCCTAGAGGTTGGGTCGCAAGTTTCCTTAGGGTTGCCGGGACCAGAATCAGCCCTTGGAATTTTCCTTAGCAGCCTGGGAAGAGTGAGGTGTTTAGTAACGATGGATATGTCTTGTTAGGTTGCCCAGTTCTTTTCAAATGCTATTGAGTGTCCACAGTCTAGCCAGTGAGATTTATCCATTAACAACTAAGGATACGTGATCCAACGAGTTACTTGGGATCCACAGGAAAACCAGTGTTGTTGCACGAGACGGTTGGGGAAGTATCTACATCGGAGTTTGAAAGATTTCCCTTAGAAGTCTGAAATGTTAGCAAGTAGCAATATTGGAAGAACAGTGGTAGATCTTCCAGGGAGTGAGCAAGGGCATATCAATTTCCAAGCACAGGTCCTGGGCAGGGATGAGGGAGTCCTGCAGAGGAGAGTGTGGGGCAAGAAGCAGAGAATTAGAAGATCAGGGCCAGGTGAGGTAAGCTTAAACCTCATAGTGTAACCCAATGATGAAGGCCTGCAAGGGAGGCCTTGGAAGTGTTTCTAGTCTGCTTCCACCAAACCGACGTGTGTTGGTCTTCCATCTGTCTTTTCTAGTATGTGGGCTTGAACAGCGTTAGTTATCTCATCCAGGGATACTCAATGCTCAGATAATGGAATCACAGGTTTCAAACAAAAATGACATCCAGAGCAGAAAGTGAGTTACCAATGTTATCTGTGAGTTCTATACTTCCGATAGGCTTTTTATTTATTTTCATACTGAGTAATGAACTCAGGATGCATTCTACTTCTTAGCTACACTCCCAGCCATTTTTATTTTTAATTTTGAACCAGGGTGTTGCTAAGTCACTGAGGCTAATCTCAAACCTGAAATCCTTCTGTCTTAGCCTCCAAGTACTGATTCCAGGCATGTACCACTGTGCCAGGTGCAATAAACTTTCAAAGTCTTTTTCACACATTCAAGGTCTTTGTATGGTTTGAATCCTATCCCTTCCCCCCTCACCCCATGCGTATGTTGAAGCTCTAACCCTAGTACCTCATGACATGATCTTATTTGGAAATGGGGTCGTTGCAGATAGAATTAGTTCAGATGAAGTCATACTGGGGTAGGGTGGACCCCTAATTCCATATAGCTGGTGTCCTTATGAAAAAGGGGAGATTTGGAGATAGACATACACAAGGAGAACTTTGTGAAGAAGAAAGAGAGGTGATGTTTCTAGCCCAATAACACCAAACGTCTTACTGCTAGCCCAGTAACACCAAAGATTGCCAGAAAAACCACAGGAAACTGAGGGAGAGGCCTGGAATAGGTTTCTCCTCAGCCTTCAGAAGAAACCAGCCCTATGGAAATCTTGATCTCGGCCTTCCAGCCTCCACAACTGTGACACAGTGCATGTATGGTGTTTAAGCCATCCAGTTTGTGGTTCTTTCTTATGACAGCCTGAGAAACTAGTAAGGTCTCGAATACTGACAAGGAGACCCTGCTTGGGGGAGGCACTTTGCATGCAGAAGGCATAGCTTCAAAGGAGGTTTTCCGAAACTTACAGGAAGCTTCTAAAAGCTTCCCGTAATCCTTATGCAGTTTTTACCAATTACATTTTATCCAAATGCCAAAGTATCTTATGCAGAGGTTGCATGATTGGAAGTTTGAACTATAACTTATTTTTGTTTTGTGTTGATTTTTTTCTCTGACAAATGTAAACATTTCCTCAGCTTGTTGGCTCTGGATCAGTAGTTCTGAACTAGCTAGAGTGAAAGTCACACTAGCTTACCCTTTAATTAGACTGTTATTTGTTGAAGATCTACTATGTGCAGTATTTTATTTCAGGCGCCACGACAAATGTCATGTTAAAGAGAGTAAGATCCTGTCTTCAAATTGGTCTAATGGAAAATGTGGCCTAAACACCAATAATTCTAAAACATTTAAATTGATATGTGTTCCGAGTTAAATTTTATTTCTAGTATTGATGGGCTAGGTTATTCAGACCAAGCCTTCTTCTGAAAATAATAATAATTATATATATTGAACCCAGGGGTGTTCTGCTTCTGAGTTACACCTCCAACCCATTTTGTTTTTTATTTTGAAACATGGTCTTGCTAAGTTGCTGAGGGTCTCACTAAGTTGCTGAGACTGGCCTTGAACCTGTAATTCTCTGTCTTGGCCTCTCATGCACTGGGATTGTAGGTGTGCATCCCCATACCCAGCTCTGGATAACACATTTTAAAAAATGATACCTTAAAATAATTGGAGGGATGAAACAGGAGCAGAGAAGAACCAGTGCAAATGTGAGCGGAACACTGAATAAGCAAACCAATTCTCCCGTTTCCTTTTCTCACTCTCCAGCTCTAGTGTGTGTGCATATGTATGTGTTACTGGGCATTCTACCTCTAAGATATAGCACTAGCCCTATTTTATTTTCTTTTTTCTGTTTTGAATCGGAGTCACTCTAAGTTGCTGAGGCTGACCTAAAACCTGACATCTTCCTTTCTCAGCCTCCCAAGTACTGGGATTCTAGGTGTGTGCCTCTGTGCTTGGTCGAGAGGACTTTTTAAGGAAGGGGACAAACTTTTGTATAGGTAGAGGAAAGATCAGAGAAGAAAAGGATCTGGGTGTGCCTGTGTGCCTGTAATCTTAGTACTTGGGAGGCTGAGACAGGAAGATTGCAAGTTTGAGGACAGTCTCCAGTCTCAGCAATGTAGCAACTTAGTGAGACCCTATCTAAAAAAAAAAAACAGGGTTGCTGTGTATCTTGGAGGTAGGGTTCAATTCCCAATACCCCTTTTCTGAGAGGGGAAGAGAGAGAGAAGAGAAGGGGAGAAAGTAGGTTCTGGAGGCAGGAAAAGGAAATTTGTCTGAGAAAAAGGAAGAATGAAGGAATGAAGGAGGGCTGCATCTTATTTGGAGGCAGGATAAGAGGAGAAAGAATGGAACAGGTGTGGTTGAAGGGCTGCCATTCTCACCAAGCTGGGGGAAACCTGGAAGAAATTCATGTGGTGTAAGCATTAACTAAAAGGCCGTGCATGAACAGGAAGTTCAGTTACTGGAAACAAAATGTTTTTAGAGAAAAGGAGCAATGATTCATAACTTGTAGTGTGATGGTCAGATATACAATGTCTCCTGAAGAGCTCATTTCAGAACTGATATAATTCAGTCCTGAGGATTGTAATCTAATCAGTAAACAAACTGCTTGTGACGGATTTATCTCGACTTGGGTGATCACATGCCCAGGTGGGGTATGGGTGGAGATGTGTCACTGGGAGTGTGCCCTTAGGCTATAAAGCAACTATTTACAACTCTGGAACAAGACAAGGCTGTCCCTTATCACTAGTCTTATTCATATAGTATCAGAAATTTTAGCCAGAGCAATTAGGCAAGAGAAAGAAATAAAAGGAAGAGAAATAAGAAAAAGAAGTCAAATTATTCCTATTTACAGAAGACCCTAAAATTTTCATCCGAATAATTTTAGATATGAGTTTAGCAATGTAGCAGGATATAAAATCAACATAGAAAATTAATAGTTCTCCTATACACTAATAGCAAACTTTTTTTTTTTTTGCGGTACTGGGGATTGAACTCAGGGGCATTTTACCTCCGAGCTACACCCCCAGCCCTATTTTTTTTTTATTCTTTATTTTGAAACCGGGTCTCACTAAGTTGCGGAGTACCTCACTAGGTAGCTGAGGCTGGCCACGAACCCGGATCCTCTGGTCTCAGCCTCCCGAATGCTGGGATTACAAGCGTGCGCCACCACGCCCGGCACTAATAGCAAACTTGCAGAGAAAAAAATCAGAAAAATAATTCCATTCACAATAGTTCTGTCATGGAAAAATGTGATAGTTTTGTAGGGTTCTTGGCTTACGTGGCAGAAAAGAATTTCAGAGAAAAGATCGAGGTTTTATTTAGCAAAGTGAGGGACTTGAGGGAGAAGAAGGGGGGACAGCATCAGGGTAAGAGAGTCTTTGCAGCCTTTTCAGTTCTTTCATAGAACCCCCAAGAGAGAGTGGGTGGGGTTGCACCATGGAGGTCTGGACTTCCTCAGATTTCCCAACATGGATGGGTGGTATTGAGCTGGTGTCCAACCTCTGTCCTCCTCCTGGGTCCTTTGTTTACTAAGCATCTCAGAAATCTCAGATGGGGAGAAGAGCCCTGGTGATTGAGGGTGTGGACTCATTGAGGCTTCCACCAAAAACAGAACACACCCTATAGGGTAGAATTAGAGACTTTGAACTTTCCAGGTTTTAAAACTATATTTTCCCCAATTTGTCTAATATTTTATTTCTTCTATCCTACCTCAGTTCTAATAATAATATTACCCAGAAAGAACTCTAATTAAGGAGATAAAATATTTCTGTAATAAAAATTAGAAAAATATTGAAGATAGAAATTGAAGAAGACACTAGAAGATGGAAAGATATCCCATGTTCATGGATCAGCCAAATTAATATTATCAAAATGGCCATGTAAGTGAAAGAAATATACAGATTCTATGCTGTTGGGGTCTTAGCCGGGCCGGGAGAGACCTTGCCCCAAGATGGCACCTGACAGAGTGCCAGGAGCAGCTGCAGGTGGTAACATCCTAGGGCTGCGCCATGCTAGAGCGCATGCACCAGCACGCCAGAGCTCGTGGCCTGAGGATGCTCTCAGGTGAGAGCTGGATGCAGGCACCTCGTGGCTCAAGCCCTGGTTGGCTTTAAGAGTACTCCACCTCTCGCCCTAGAGAGGACGACTACTACTACGAGGATGGTTACTGGTAGAGTTGCTGTTAGAGGACGTTACGGTTACTGTTACTGTTACTGTTTGGGTAACGTCCTCGGTCCCAGAGAGAGATGCAGAGAGATAGAAGCAGAGGAGGAAAAGAAACGCGATGTACAATAAAAGAAGCTTGAACCAGCAATGCGTTATTATTGTCTCCATTGGGTCCTCGTGGGTGAGGGTCCGGCGCAGGGGACGATACTATGCCATCCTCATCAAAATACCAATGATGTTCTTCACAGACTAGGAAAAAAAAATCCTAAAATTCATATGGAAGCTCAAAAGACCCCAATAGCTGAACATCCCGAGTGTTAAGAGCAGTGCTGGAGGCCTCGCTGTACATGATTTCAAGACACACAGCAAAGCCATGGGAATAGAAACAGCATGGAACTGGAGTGGGTCAGCACGATACCTTCTGTGGTTCCTTGGCCTCCGTGGTGAAAAGAATTTCAATATATGCCAGTCAGGGACAAAGGCAAAAAAATAAAGCCGGGCGTGGTGACGAACGCTTGTAATCCCAGTACTTGGGAGGCTGAGACTGGAGGATCTGGGTTTGGGACCAGCCTTGGACCAGACTCAGCTACTTAGTGAGGCCCTCTGCAACTTAATGAGACCCTGTTTCAAAATAAAGACTAAAAATAGGCCTGGAATGTAGCTTGGAGGTAGAATGCCCCTGGATTCAATCCCCAGTGCAGAAAAGAAAGAAAAAAAAATGCTGGCAAGGATATGGAGAAAAAAGAAGCCTTTTACACGTGGTGGGAATGTAAACTAGTTCAGCCACTATGAAAATTTGTTTGGAGGTTTCTAAAAAAACTCAAAATAGAATTACCATATCATCTAGCTATACCACTCCTGGGTACAAAAGAAAAGACAAATATCAAGCCGGGCATGGTGGCACACACTTGTAATCCCAGCATTTGGGAGGCTGAGACCGGAGGATCCGGGTTCGTGGCCAGCCTCAGCTACCTAGTGAGGCACTCCGCAACTTATTGAGACCCTGTTTCAAAATAAAGAATAAAAAACAGGGCTGGGGGTATAGCTCAGAGGTAGAATGCCCCTGAGTTCAATCCCCAGTGCTGCCAAAAAAAAAAAAAAAAAAAAAAAAGACAAATATCACATGCTTTCCCTCATATGTGGAACCTAGGGAGAAGAAAAATGACATGAAAGTAACAGGGAGAATATTAAAAAATGGATGTGGGATAGGAGGAGGGGCCACTGTGACCCGACTTATTTCAAAATCTACTCACAATAGCAGAGCAAGAATGCCTGTTAGGGTGTAAGATGCGCGCTCAATGAAAAGGCCCCTTTTGCTGAGATAAGTGACACCGCGCCATGCCGCCTCCTGTAACACATGCTGTCTGCAGAAACACACTAGGGGTGTGAGCCCTCGGAGTGTCTCCATCTGCGACGAAGGTGATACTGTTGTTTGTGTCTGAGCACTAGCTGTGCATCCAGTTCTTGTTAATATTCATGAGTTCCAAACTGCTTTGATAAACCCCTTTGGCATCTGCAGGAAGAAGAGGAGGTGTGGATAAGAAGTTGAGGAAGGAGCTTCACATTGTGTTGGGCTGCTTTTTGTTTCTATAACAAATATATGTCATAATCAACTTATAAGATAGAACGGCTTATTTTAGTTGACGAAGGAGCTTCACGTTGTGTTGGGCTGCTTTTTGTTACTATAACAAATATATGACATAATCCACTTATAAGAAAGAAAGGCTTATTTTGGCTCACAGTTTCAGAAGCCCCTGCCTGGCTGGCCCACTGCTTTGGGGCTTGTGATGATACGCACATCATGGTGGGAACAGAGAAAGCTGCATGCCCCTGGGAAGCAAAGGGAGAAAGAAAGGGGGCTGGTTCCCAGTATCTCTTTCAAGGGCACACCTCTGGGTCACCCAATTTCCTTTCCCTAGACCTCCCCACCTCTTGAAGGTTCCGTCACCTTCTAGTAATGCTGCAGGCTGGTGACCACGCCTCCAATACACGCACCTTTGGTGGATGTTCAAAATCCAAACTGTGGCACATACGGGAGTATTTTTGGCATCTGAATAGAATTTTATTTGAACAAAAGATTCTGGGATGGGGGGAAGAGGAGAAAAAAGGAAATTGCTAGTTTAAATCAACCAAAGCCCATTTCTTCCCACATTATTGCTAATAGAGCAACTAGAAATTGTTGAAAGCAAAATTATTATCTTGAGTGATATCTAAAGCAATTCAGTTTGGAGATAAAATGTGCGTGTGTTTAATCCCAAATACAAAAAAAAGAAAAAGAAGGAGGAGGAGGAAGAGGAGGAGGAGGAGGAGGAGGAGGAGGAGGAGGAGGAGGAGGAGGAGGGAAGGGAGGAAGGGAGGAAGGAAAGAAGGTAGGAAAGGGAAATTGACATCCTTGGGAGTTTAGAACTGAATTAAGTCCCTTTTATTCAGCTCCATGAGCACAGGGAAGTAAGTAAACTTGACCCCAGATTTTCCGTCATTGATTTTAAAACTATGCTACCTGTGTTTATGTGTTAAAAATTCTATGCAAATGTCTCACACTTTCATCCCCAAGTACATATTTTCAAACAATTTTGAAGACGTTTTCTGCAAATGAAGAACAGTGTGGGAGGCACAGAATGCAGCTGTCTCTTCCCTAAACATAAGAAGGTAAGTCTCTGGCCAACAATGACTTAGGATGATGGTGAAGGCATTCCAGAGCCTCCTGGTCCCTCAAACGTGTCAGCTGTATGTGGGTTATACTGAGAGCTGTCAACCTAGAGAGCGGTTACAACAGAGGATTTGTCAGTTTTAGCTGACATTGTAGATGTTTACTTAATTCAGTTCTAAACTCCCAAGGATTAAACACACGCACATTTTATCTCCAAACTACACCCTCAGCCCTTTTTATTTTGCAACAGGCTCTTGCTAAGTTGCTGAGGCTGTCTTTGGACCTGTGATCCTCCTGTCTCAGCCTCTCAAGTGCTGGTTCTACAGGTGTGTGACATCAAGCCCAACTGGATGCCAGCGTTCTTACTCCTGTGAATAAGTTACTTTATCTGGCAAAAGAGACTTTGTAGATGTTAAAGCTTTTGAGATTCTTTGGTGAATGTAATCACAGTGTCCTTATAAGATATGGGCAGACAACCAGAGTAGGCAGAGATACATTGATGGAACCAAGAAGTTGTGGTGATGCAGGTGGCTTTCAGAACAAATCAGTCAGGAACAGATCCAGGATCAGACTCACCCCTGGGATCTTGAGTAGGAACGGGCCCTGCTGACACCTCGATTTTAGCCCCTTAAGATTCGTTGCAGGCTTCGGGGCTCCAGAACTGTAAGGAAATAAATGTGTGTTGTTTGAAGCCTCTGATTGTGTATGATTTGTTACAGCAGCCACAGGGAACTAATACAGAGATGGTGTATGGCCTAGGAACTCTCTACAGCCCGTTAGAGGCCCAGCAGGCTGCAGCACGATTTCTCACATGTAGTGGCAATTTGGCCATTTTTCTTGGACCATGTCCATGGGTAAAGCTTAGGAAAATAGAAGCATATGAATGAGCTTAGTTTTCTTTTAAATACCACAATAGAATGGAAATGCAACACTCTGAGTAAGAGCAAAAAAGGAAAGGAAAGAAAGAAAACCTACAGCTTTCCCATATAACCCTGTCGACATCCTTCTGTTAAGCTTCTTTTATCTTTGAGGGTAATGCTCCACCTGCTGTTGGAAACTGGTGCTAATGAGAAGCTTTGCTTTCCAAGTCATCGCACACTCCTTGGTGGAATTATTGGCGCCATCGCAGGCTCAGAGAAGGCAGGGTGGTTTGACATTTTCAACAAGGAGCGTGTTTCATTCAGATGACTTTGCTTGCAAAGCGCACAGATTCAGTCAAGTTAGTTTATGGAACTAGATGTTTATTGTGAGTGGAAGTAGAATGTAAGTGGGTCAGGTGTAATTCTGTTCCAAAATGCTCAATGAGAGAAAGCAAATACTTGAATGTTTTCTAAGTCAAGTCTGTTTGATTTGATCCCCCCTTGCCAGAACTGGTGGGATATTTACAACCACCCATGGTTGGGATTGAGGACCTCTCTCCCTCTTCCCCAGGGTTCTAGGAAGCTGGGAGTGCTCCAAGAGCATAAGCTCCAGTGTGCACAAACTCCTCTGCCTTTAACCACATTAGTGTCCTGCTGGCCAAGGCAGCCACAGAGCCAAGCCCAGAGTCAAGCGAGTGGGTTGGTGACTGCACAAAGCCATGCACAATGAGAATTGGGGTTCTTCAGGGACCTCAAAATGACCAATCTGGGTAGGTGGACCTGGCCTTCCATTCAAGCCAGGTCACTGCAGGTTAGATTTCTCAGTCATACATTTTTATAACATTTAGTGGTTATCCTTTCCTGGGAATAGTTATATAAACATTTTTGCTAGTTTTCTCTGTGTTCCGCTAGCCAGTGAGTGCCATGAGGGTAGGAACTCTGTGGCTCTTGTTCAGAGCTGGGAACTAAAAGGCACAGTGCTTGGAACATTACAGAAGGAGGTTCTCTTGCCCCAGTGGAGTGGGACCAGATAGACTTACAGGACATAAATATGTCTGATATATGCAGTTTTTTCTAGGCCTAGCAGATTCTGGGCTGGAAATATCTAGAGAGGTTAAGCAGCAGCCTGGGAGCTGGGTGTGGTGGCGCACGCTCGTAATCCCAGCATTCGGGAGGCTGAGACCGGAGGATCCGGGTTTGCGGCCAGCCTCAGCTACCTAGTGAGGCACTCTGCAACTTAGTGAGACTCGGTTTGAAAAATAAAGAATAAAAAATAGGGCTGGGGGTATAGCTCAGAGGTAGAATGCCCCTGAGTTCAATCCCCAGTACGGGAAAAAAAAAAAAAAAAAAAAAAGCAGCCCAGGGCAGCATGTTTTCAGCATCAATTGAAGAGCTCAGATGCCCTTATAGGAGCGATCAAGAACAGGCCAAAGTCCTATAGCATTTTTCAGATTCCAGAGCCATTACTTCATCAGCTATTTAGGGTAATCATTTTGTTTCTGAGGAATCTCTTCAATAGAAAGAGAGATTGCTGTTTTACTAAGAGAGAATTTATGTTTTTACCAAGAGAGGTCCTTCTTACTATTTACAAAATGTCTGTAACACAGTAGTCCCTGCTTATCTCTGGGGAATATTTTCCAAGACCCACAGTGGATGTCTGAACTTACGGATAGTTTCCCAAGCCTGTCTATACCATATATTTTTCCATTTATGCCTATATGATGCATTTCCATCTTTCCTCTTAAGCACTTTATGGCTTCTCTTTGGGATATCTGAATCGCCAACATCATGTTCTTTGGGGTCTCTGGCCATTATTTCGTAAAATAAGGGTAAACTGAACACAAGTTCTGATACTGCAGCAGATTTGATAACTGAGAAAGCTACTAAGTGACTAAAGGGTGAGTCGTGTATACACCATAGATACCCTGAACAACGAAAGGATTCATAGCCCAGGTGGGACAGAACAGAATGGAAGAAAATTTTATCACACTACTCAGAACAGCGCACAATTTAAAACTCGAGTTATTTCTGAAAAAGTTCATTTAATATTTTTGGACTGCAGTGATTTCCAGTAACAGAAAGTTCAGAAAGCAAAAGTCTAAGAAAAGTCTAAGATTTCTTGTTTTCGTCACTGCCCAGGATTGAACCCAGGGCCTTGTGAGTGCTAGGGAAGTGCTCTAAAGTCTAGAAAGCAAATCTCTAGATATGGGGGGGATACTGTACTATTTTTATTTTAGGGTGTTAATGAAGGAGGTAGGCCTCCTCACTCCCAACTTTCCCTTCCTCCTCCCATTCCACTCTTTGTCACATGATGATTAATGCTAAAGATTCTTGGGACAACAGAGCCAGAAATGTGGTAAATTCTTGAAGAAAGATCATGTGGAATTTAAATGCAGACTCACTGACCCTGAAACATTTGAGGAACACTTGACTGAAACTGTTTTAATCTTAGGAAAGAAAAGAGCCTAAAGAAATAGGCTATTTTTAGAACCTCAGTGAAGCATCCCAGTCAAGAATAGAGTTCTCTATTAAGGGCACAAACATTAAACACAAAATAAGAATAATGCATTTTAAGAGCTCATATTTGCTGACCTGGGATGATTATATTACCTACCTACATAAGCATTCTGAGCTTTTCTTAGGAGTGATTAGAAGATGCAACATTTACAAGAAACTCAAGAACCTCTCATATGAAGGGAAAGATGGCTATTTTGGTATGGAAAACAACGTTATAACTAGTTTTAGACTTTATTTCAGTTTTTCTTCCCCTCGAAGAATAGACCAGGAAGATTCTATCCTCAACCTTCTCTTGATGCTCATAGTTGGGAAATACTGGCTTTACCATGGTTAGTATATAGAATATTGAGGATCTAAATGGCAAAGTAGACATACATTAGGTTGATTAAAATTCACTGAAACATTTTAGAGAAATTCCTCCATGTGCTTTGTCCAGGTGCTTCAAAAATTCTATAGTCAGGGAATCCCTACATCTTTCATTCTTCCACTGCTTGCTGCTCATGTGGCTTTAACTCATAAATTTTATTTGGTTTAAATAGTTTCTTCCTCCTATTTAAATCTTTGCATGTGCATCAGCCCTTTCTGATATTTTAACTTTTTTCTTTACCTAGTTTTCAAATTAAGGTAATCCCTAATTAAATAAACAGTATACTATATAGAAGTATGTTGCAAAAATCACTGAAACTCAATACTTGAAGGAAGTATTTAATGATGTGCCTGGAGCACATCATCCAAGAAACTAACACCTTAGTTTATTTTAATCAGTTTCTGCCTAGACAACCTCCCCTATTCTGCACAATCCTTAGGATTTTCTAATGTATTGCATTAATCTTAATAACTTCTATGTAAATTGATCAACTTTTAAATTAATTTTTCTTTAAAAATGACTTGTTTCTTGTGCATTGTAATTTATGCCTGCAAAATTTTTATTGTCCAATTCCAGTGCCTTGAAGGTTGTTGTGAACTGAATGTTTGTGTCTTCTTAAAATGCATAGGTTGACAAAACCAAATACATATTCCTCAAGAAAACAAAATTACAGACCAATACCATTGATGAACATAGATGCAAAAATTCTAAACAAAGTACTAGCCATGTGCATTCAAAACCACATCAAGAAAATTGTACACCATGACCAAGCTGGTTTCATTGCAGGCATGCAAGACTGGTTCAATATATGCATGTTATTCACCACATAAATAGAACTAAAAATAAAAATCACATGATCATCTCAGTAGATGCTGAAAAGCATTTGACAAAATCCAACAACCACCCATTCATATTAAAAACACTACAGAAAGTCAGAATAGAAGGAATGTATCTCAACATCATTAAGGCAATATACAACAAACCCAAAGCCAACATCATATTGAACAGGAAAAAACTGCGAGAATTTCCCTTAAAGTCAAGAACAAAACAAGAATGTCCACTATCACCACTCCTTTTCAATATAGTCTTTGAGACTCTTGCCAGAGCAATAAGGCAATAGAAGGATATCAAGGGAATTTAAATAGGAAAAAAAGAATTAAAATTTTCTTTATTTGCAGATGATATGATCCTACATTCAGAGACCCGAGAAACTCAACCAAAAGACTACTAGAGCTGATTAACAAATTCATCAAAGTAGCAGGATATGAATGTAACGTAAAAAAATCAGTATCTTTTCTATATGCCAATCATGAATCCACTGAGAAAGAAATCCAGAAAAGAATTCCATTCACAATAACCTCAAAACCAATAAAATACCTAGGAATAAACCTAACCGAGGAGGTAAAAGACCTTTACAATGAAATTATAAAACACTAAAGAAAGAAATCGAAGATCTTAGAAGATAGAAAGATCTCCTTTGCTTTTGAATAGGCAAAATAAATATTATCAAAATGTCCATTCTACCAAAAGTGATCTACAGAGTCAATGCAATCCCTATCAAAATACTAATGTCATTCTTCAAAGACCTAGAAAAATCAGTCATAAATTTCATATGGAGAAACAAAAGACCGAGAATAATCAAAGCAATTCTCAACAATAAGAATCATGCAGGAGGCACCACAATTCCAGACTTCAAATTATACTGAAGAGGTATGGTAATAAAAACAGCATGGTATTGGCACAAAAAACAGACACATAGACCAATGGAATGGAATAAAAGATAAAGAAACAAATGCACACACTTATAGTCAATTGATTTTTGACAAAGTTTCCAGACACATATGTTGAAGAAAATACAGTCTTTTCAACAAACGGTGTTGAGAAAACTGGCTATCTGCTGTAGAAAAATGGAACTAAACCCTTACCTCTTACCCTGCATAGGAGTCAACTCGAGATGGATCAGACCTAGAAATTAGACCTTAGAAACTATGAGAGGAGAGCGTAGGTCCAACATTCCAACATATAGGCACAGTAGAAAGTTCCTCAAAAAGACCCCCAAAATTCAGGAAATTAAAACAAGAATTAATAAATGGGATGACATTAAATTAAAAGTTTCTGCTCATCAAAGAAAACCATCAAGAGTCTAAAGAGAAAGCCTACAGAATGGGAGAAGATCTTTGCCAGCTATCACTCTGATAGAGGACCAATCTCTAGAATATACAAAGAACTTAAAAGACTTTGCACTAAAAAATAAATAACCCAATCAAGAAATGAGCAATTGAATTGAATAGACACTTCACAAAAGAAGAGGTACAAATGGACAATAAATAAATGAAAAAATAAATAAAGAAAAACATCATTAGCCATCAGGGGGATGCAAATCAAAACTACACTGAGATTCCATCTAACCCCAATCAGAATGGCAATCATGAAGAAGTCAAAAAACAATAAATGTTGGTGAGGATGTGGGGAAAAGGAACTCTTCTATCCTGCTGGTGGGATTGCAAATTAATTCAGCAGCTATGGAGATCAGTATGGAGATTCCTCAGAAAACTAGGAATGGATCCACCATATGATCCGGCTATACCACTCCTGGGGATCTTTCCAAAGGGGTTGAAATCAGAGAACTACAGCAATATATGCATACCTATGTTCATAGCAGCACAATCCACAATAGTCTAATTATGGAACCAATCTAGATGTCCATCAACAGATGAATGGATTCCAAAATTATGGAATATACACACAATGCAATTCTACTCAGCAATAAAGAACGAAATTATGTCGTTTGCAAGAAAATGGAAGGATCTGGAGAAGATTATATTGAGATTAGCCCACCACAAAAAGTGAAGGGTCACATGTTTTCTCTAATGGGAAGAAGGTAGAGAGTAACTGGGATTCCAGAGGGACTCCAGATCATGGAGGAGAAACCCCAGTGGAGTCAGGGAGGTGGTCTAGGGGAAGGGGTGGGGAGTGAGGTTCATTGAAGGAATTACTACCATCAACTTTGTGTTCATATGTGAAAATACCAGTGTCAATCTCAGTACTCTGTAGGGGAAGGGGGGAGATGGGGAGGCAGCCAGGGGGCCCCACCAAGTGCTGTGTGCATGTATGCCACTGTCAACATGATTTACATTATGATGTGAGACTATAATATAATGCACCAATAAAAGTGTGTTTAGAAAGTTCATAGGTTGAACCCCTAGTTTTTAGTGTAATAGTATTAGGAGATGGGACCTCTAGGAGGCAATTATATTTAGATGAGGTCAAGAGGGGGAGGCCCCCATCATGGGATTAGCATCCTTGTTAGAAGGGGTAGAGAAGAAGAGAACTAGCTTTCTTCCCCCCCCACCCCCCGCATCCATGAGAAGCTGTAACTCAAATGTGGTTTTTCTGCAAACAAGGAAAAGGGCCTTCGCCTGGGATGTAATTGAAGGGCACCTTAATCTTGGACTTCCCAGGATCCCAAACTGTGAGAAGTCAATGTCTGCTGTTTATTATTTATTTATTTATTTATTTATTTATTTATTTATTTATTTATTTATTTTAATGTCTGCTGTTTAAATCACTCACTCTGCGATATTTTATTATAGCGACCTATGCTGAATGAGACCTACGTTTTCTCTCTTTTTGAAGTAAAGCTAAACTTGTGTAGCAACTTGCTAAATATTCCTGATCAATGGAGGGCAGCTGGAAACCAAAGAAAGTGTTCGTGGGCACAACACCAATTATAGTCTAAGAATAATGATGACCTGGGTGGGAGGACTATTCTCTAATAAGAACCTGATCAGCAAACCAGAAACAACGTATCAAAACCACTATTTTTTCCTCCAAATTGATGAGTCCATCTGATTGTTTTGGTGTTACAGCCATTGTTTCAGTGTCTTTCTATGATTGATGATATCACTAATTAATATCATAATTTTTGCAAGTACATTTTTAAAAAGTTGCTATATTTGATACACTAATAAACTCCCCCAAATGAGAACATCTGTTGTTTTTTGTTATTCCCAGATTTTGTGAACCTTAAAAATAGGACTACTAAATTTGTTGGAGATGGTTTATTAATTGTATGAACCTTTGGCATTATCTTCTCATTATTTCAATTCCAATCCTCAGGCTCCAAGTAACTCAATCAATAAAGAGGTCTTCCCTTCTCTCTCTGGTAATCCTCCTCATCTGTCATTAAAGCTATGTGGCCAGTAAGGCTCCGGTCAGCGATATTGAGCTCTCCTCTCAGTTCTAGGGAAATGTATTGATTTCGACAGTGTGAAAATCTATCTTAAAGATGGAGATAAGCAATCAAAGGACAATTATTATATACTCAATAATGCCATTCCCTGGGAGAGTAAGCTGGGAGGAATCTCCCTTGCCTTGTGGCAGAACTTGCCCCTGCACATTATAAGTTTGTGTTGATATTTCCCTTTTTGATTTAAGCAATTTTCCCCAAAGAAATGAGCTATGGGGGAACACAGGTGTTCCAATTGCAAATTCCTATAGATGAAATTTTAGCAGAATCTATATAGTTTGTGTAAGAATTATGTATACCACACGCAGGGTATACCCTCAGGGCTTGATGGCGAAATGAAAATAGGTAAGTCACCTTCACAGATAATTTGTTACTGATGACACCAGGAAGAAAGCCTTTTAAATCACAAGAAAGGATTTTCAAGAAGGTAATACGAATATAATTTAATAAACTAGGTCTAATTAATGATGACATTTATTATTGTCAAGGCAGAAGGGTGATATTCAGCATGGAGACTGGCAAAGAAATAAAGACGAGTAAGTTTTTTTTCAGTATTTCTTGAGTACAGTATAGTTTCAAGTAACTTAGGAAGAAATATTTTCCCTAGAGCAGCAAATAAAAATGTATCCCACAACTGTTTATCTTCCTGGCTCCGTTGCCATTGCAAATGCGTAGCTTTTGGCTTTTGGTTTACACATAGGAATATTGGTATATTAACCAGAATCCTTCTGAGAACAAGGCATCAGCACAGATCAGCGTGGGTGGACCACGAGCTCGGAGGACACCTTGTCCCAGGCAAGTGGCTGCAGAGGACCCTGGCTAGGAAGGGCAAGTACTCGCCATGGAGTGCTCTGTGACTGTCACCTCAACACTGTGGATAAATTTGTCTCTGAATTTGTCTTATAAGTGAAGCCCGATGAGACAAAGGAGCCCGGGCTCGGCTCGCCAGGCTGACCAGACTCTCCACCTGTGCTGCCCAGAGGTGCCCGATCCAGGATGGGGTGTGCAACCAGATTTGATTTTAGGGAAGCTGTACATGATCTTAAAGTATATGCATGTCCCAAATATTCATGGGATATACTAAAAAAATCAGTTGTTCCCTTGCAATTGCAATGGAGCTCAGTGTCCTGTTTTATTTGTCGCCCCTCCCTTCCCCCAGGCCCCTCTGTAGCCTCCGTTGTGGGTAGGCCTTGCTACAGCCTGGTACAGGAGGAGTCTGGGCTGGGTGCGTGTGGTCTTGGGTGGTCTCAGGCTGGGGGCTCAGTGGGAGAAAACATCTAATCCACCTCTTATTCAGGGACCTTTTATGGCCTGGAGGGGAGTTGTAATATCTCAGGAGGCAACGTCCCCTGTCCATTGCAGGAAGAAGAGCGGTGGGCTTAGGGGCGGAGCTACCGGGGCTCTGAGCCCACCCTCCCAGCTTCATGGTCAGGACTGGCCCCGTCATGTCCTCATGGGAGGGACTGCAACATTAAGCAAATTAACACCTCGATGTGTCCTGAAAAAGACCTTGGAAGAAAGGACAGTGCCTTACGGACTTAGTATGTGTAAGAACACATTTTCAACGAGAGGCTCCATTATTTTCCTTTTGTCCTGGATCCTGCAAAGTATGTCTTGGGCTCATCTAACCTGAAGGGCTCTGGTACTGTTGTGGTTTACTGAAAATGAAGGCTCCACATTGAGATAACTTTCTATCTCCCTTCTCTGCTGATGTATAAATTTGACTTTCTTCTTCGAGTTGCCAGGAGTTTCTGGCTTACAGCCTAGCAGTCTTGGCCAAAGGAGAAAGTACCAGTTTGTGATGGTCTGTTTGCTGTAGCTCTGGCCGCATATCTATCCTTGGGCCAAAGTCACTGTGGTGTGAAATGTGAAGTCACGGCTGGCCGGATCCTTGAGTTCATCTCCTGTTACCCAGAGAGCGGGGGCAGGTATAGAACCAACGTACTGGGAGGAAAGCACTTCAAGAAAATTTGTTTTTCCACCTACATTCCATTTCTTTCCATTTAGTTAGTATGACTCTCTTTGCTAGTGCGCTTTCACGTTTGAACTGCTTCATAACATTAATTTATTGAAACTATAAAGTTTAAGGCACAGTCTCTACCCTGTTATGACCTAAGAAAAGCAGGTGTCCTTTGTAGCTCTGCCTAAGGATGCTTCTGCAAGTCAAACTCTTTCTGAAAACTGTACTTTATTACTTTGCGTGCTTGGGGGACTCTCAGATGTGTAAATTAGTATTTACCATTTCATTTATTTTGCATTTATTACAACTTCAAAAACTGTCAAGTAAATCTAAATCAGGGGAACCAGGGATGGCAGAATTTTCAAACTTTCTTCTTTTATTTCTTTTTCTCTTTGAAAAAGGGTCAGGAATAGGAAGAACAGGTTTTGGATTTTGGAGCTTAGTCTATTATTCGTTTGTGGTAGTTTTTCTAGACAGTGTCTCGATCAACAGAGGCGGGGCTTCGAGGATCTGAGAGGTCTAATTGGGCTACGTCCAGGTGATCTGTAGCTGCAGGGAATTGTTCTGTGTCATTTTCTCACAGCAGCTTCCAGAAAATTATTATAAGCCAGTTTTCTGGGAAAGATTTTAAAGGCGGGTCCTAACTGTAGAGGGAATTAAAGGCACTTTTACTATTCAGTGTCCATGAGATGTTTCTTACTTTCTTTAGGACACATATATAATGGCTCACTCTGTCTGCTTTTCCCTTGGAAAAAAAAAAAGAAAGAAAAATTATTTAATACCTTGAGATGAGAGAAATTTCTAATGAATTTCAGCTGACAGATAATAAGGTATCCTTTTAAAGATATTTTGTGAATATGCTTTTATAAACTCACATAACACTTAGTGGAATTTATGAATAGAAGGCATGAGCAGTACAGTGAAGTAGAGAAAATATTATTGTTATTTGTGTAATACTTTCTACACAGTAAATAGCAATCATGTAACACTAAGTTTAGAATTGGGGAAAAAACTCTTGTAGTTTAAAAATTGTCATTTGTCTATGAAACACTTGGGTCTAGTAGTTTATGAATGACTAACAAAATATTATTCTTTCTGTATTAATTTGCCTCTGACCATTTGGAATTTGTAAAACATTATTTTTATTTATTTTGAAGTCTCTTATTTCCTTATTAGCATTTATAAAGATTTTTTTGTGACTGTAACATATTACAGCACGTCACTTACACCTCAGAATATTCATTGCCATTTCTGTTTGTTTTGATTTTAAAGTCTGGAAGAATGTGTTTGTTTTCTCATTCCTTGAGAGGTTAGCCATAATGAATAAAATAATTTTTTTTAATAAGGGAAGACTGAGCCGGGTGGTGGCGCACGCAGTAATCCCAGCATTTGGGAGGCTGAGACAGAAGGATCTGGGTTCTTGGCCAGCCTCAGCTACCTAGTGAGGCACTCTGCAACTTAGTGAGACCCTGTTTCCAAATAAAGAATAAAAAATAGGGCTGGGGGTATAGCTCGGAGGTAGAATGCCCCTGGGTTCCATCCCCAGTGGGATGGAAGGAACAAAAAAAGAGGGAAAAGATCAAATATGAGAGTTGAGTTCTAAGAATACATAGAAAAACAGATTGTGTGTGTGTGTGTGTGTGTGTGTGTGTGTGTGTGTGTGTGGCACTGGGGGTTAAATCCTGAAGTGCTCTACCACCAAGCTACATCCCCAACTGATCCGGTTCTGAGTAAATAATTCACATTTCTAATAGAGTAGATAGTTTACTTTGCTCTAAAGAGCAAGTCCTGCTTCACAGGGAGGCAGAAGTTGCCTATCAGCATAGCAACGAGATAAGATAAAATTGAAACAGACCCCACAAAGGTGTTAAAGAATTAAAAGAAACAACATTCATCCTTTCACATAGTCACAGGTAATAGAAGAACCAAGAACAGACTAAAGAATAATATTGGCCTATTGATGAATTTGGTAACAAAGAAATGCTGAAGGCCACGTGAGCCTGTGCTCTATGCTCCTAGAAGCAAAGATAGCAACTGGGCTGGGAAGGAGATTAGACCTAGGAAACTCCACATCAGCTCCGCACTTCCCAAAGAAGAGTCTGGGTTCTGAGCTCTCCATCGCTTCTCTCCCTCTTTCTGTTACTTTCCCTTTTGCAATAAATCTTTTTGCATTGCAATAAATTCCAACTGAGTCTTCCAGCTAATTCTTTCTTTTTCTTTTTTTTTTTTTCCGATACTAGGGATTGAATTCAGGGGCATTCTACCCCCGAGCTACACCCCCAGCCCTATTTTTTATTCTTTATTTTGAAACAGGGTCTCACTAAGTTGCGGAGGGCCTCACTAGGTAGCTGAGGTTGGCCGCGAACCCGGATCCTCCCATCTCAGCCTCCCAAATGCTCGGATTACAAGGGTGCGCCACCACGCCTGGCTCCAGCTAATTAGTTCTATAATCATCAAGAAGAACTCACAACTGGGTGAGCAACACAATCACCCAAAACCATAACACAATTCTTTGAAAAAAAAAATTTTTTTGGAGACAGTCTCACTAAGTTGCCCAGGCTGGCCTTGAACTTTTGATACTCTCGCTTCAGCCTCCTGAATAGGTGGGATTACAGGTGTGTGCCACTGTACTTGGCTGAACAGTTTTTTTGCAGTGGAGTAAAATGGAGGGATTTTTGACTGGTGATCTTCTGTTTTCTTCTTGGGAGTTTTTATGCCTGTAAGAGCATGTGAGGTGTGTTGGGGAAGTGGTGTGCTTGTAAATGTCTTAAAACAGGCCTTGGGGGCAAAAATGCCCAGATTGTGGAATGTGCCAATCTTCATGGCATCAGTGCTCCCACCAGGGTCAATTTCATACCATTTAACACTAGGCTTATAACATTTCTGAAGATTCATTAACTCTTCTCTCCTCTTCTCTCTCTTCTCTTTTCTCCCTCCCTCCTTCCCTTCCTCCCCCCTCTCTTTCTCTTTCTCTCTCTCTTTCTCTCTCTCTCTCCCCCTTCCTCTCCCTCTCTCTCTTTTTTTCTTACTGTGGTAGTGGGGATTAAACTCAGGGGCATTCTACCTCTGAGCTATGCTCCCAACCCTATTTTGTTTTTATTGTTATTTTGAAACAAATTTTTACTAAAGGCGTATTTATAGCAGTTCCTTTTACCCAGCACATCATGTCTGAATATGAGTAAAAAATTTAAAAATATTAAAAGGCAAAAAAATCCAAATTGATGAGACAGCAAACATCAGAACCAGACTCAGATATGGCAGAGGTGTTGGGATTAGTGGACAAGGAATTTAAAACAACTATGATTAATATACCAAGGATGCTAATGGATAAAATCGATGGCATGCAAGAACAGATGGGCAATGAGAAATTCTATAAAAGAACAAAAAGAAGTACTGGAGATGAAAAACACTACGGCGAAAGTGAAGAATGTCTTCGATGGGCTTGTTAGTTGACTGAGCATGGCTGAGAAAAGAATTTCTGAGCTTGAGAAACAGGAGAAAAAATTACTTAAAAAAGAACAGTAAAGTTCCACTGTAAAAATTGTGTTGTTTTCAGGAAAATGGATGGAACTAGAGAATATTATGCCCAGTGAGATCAGTCAGTCTCAGAAAGTCAAAGGTCATATGTTTTCTCTCATGGGAGAAAGCAAGAAAGAAAATAGAAAACATCAGGAACTTTAGATAAACCTCGAGAGAAACCAGAAGAATAGTGGGAGGGGGTTGGGAGAGGGAAGTGGGGTAGGGAAAAGGAGAATTGGAGGAAACGGTTCACATAATGCTGTTTCCACATATGAAGGTGTCACACCAGCCTCACTAGTGTGTGCAGAGGCAGGAGGTGGAGCAGGGTCGGATCCAGAGAGGAACACATCAGGTGCTGTGTGCACACGTGTTTGTATCACTTGGAACTGCTCTGTAATGTGTAACTGCAGTGCCTCTTTTTAAAAAGTTTATTAAAAATGGTATACCCAAGGGTTATGAGGGTAACTACGAAGGGTGTAACATGTATATGAGATTATAGAAGGGGAAGAAAAAGAGAGAGGAACAGAAGAAGTACATGAAGCAACAGTGATGGAGGATTTCCCCAAGTTAGTGTCAGACACCAAACCACAGATCCAAGAAACTTTGAAATCACCAAGCAGGATAAAATTTCCCCTCCATATATCTAAGCTTAATGTGTGTGTGTGTGTGTGTGTGTGTGTGTGTGTGTGTGTGTGTGTGTGTGTGATTGTGGGGATTGAATCTAGGGCTTCACATATGCCAGGCAAGTGCCGTCCCACTAAGACATATTCCAGCCCTTATATTTATCATTTTCAAACTATAGAACATAAAAGATAAAGAACAAATCTTGAAAGAAATGAGGTGTGGGGGAAATGCACCTTACATATGGGGAAGCAAAGACAAGAACTGTATCTGACTGCTCAGAAATCATGTAGCAGAGAGAGTGGAGTGAAATATTTCAAATATTGAGAGGAAAAACCCTACAACTTAGAATCATAGGATATTTCTTCTATTTTCCTAGGAGAAATTAAGATGATTTCCTTTTTCATATCATGGAACCACATGAAAAACCCAGAAATTCAGTATTTCTGAACATTTCAGAGGAATTCATTTGTAAAGTCATTTGGTCACTTCTTGTTTTGTTGTTGTTGTTCTTTTTGCCCCTGTCCTTTTGACTTTATTTTCAACTTCTATTGTTATTGATCTATTCAATTTTTCTACTTCTTGAGATAATTGTGGCAATTGGCTTCCTGGAAAAATGCTCATTTAACTTGAAAAATACTTATTGATTATATGCTGCGTGGTGCTTTGTAGACATCTGTATATAATAGTAAAGAGAAGAGCCGGGTGTGGTGGCGCACGCTTGTAATCCCAGCATTCGGGAGGCTGAAACCTGAGGATCCAGGTTCGTGGCCAGCCTCAGCTACCTAGTGAGGCATTCCGCAACTCAGTGAGACCCGGTTTCAAAATAAAGAATAAAAAATAGGGCTTGGGGGTATAGCTCGGAGGTAGAATGCCCCTGAGTTCAATCCCCAGTACCGCAAAAAAAAAAAAAAAAAAAATAGTAAAGAGAAAAGACA
This sequence comes from Graphiurus murinus, assembly GCA_004027655.1. Classification (NCBI taxonomy): domain Eukaryota; kingdom Metazoa; phylum Chordata; class Mammalia; order Rodentia; family Gliridae; genus Graphiurus; species Graphiurus murinus. The sequence continues at coordinate 15,854 of PVLC010008598.1, read as the reverse complement.
AAAATCCCTGGACTTATAAAGCTTACATGAAATTGAGGGAGACAGATATTAAACAAGATAAATAAGAAAAAATAGTCAGTCCATTTGATAATGATGACAGGTGCTATGGATTAGAAATGAGACAGGGGAAGGGGCAGGGGGTCGAAGTTTGGTATTTTTTTAAAAAATTCTGATAACAATTCTCCTTACATATATTTCAAATCAAGGGCAAATATGCTATCTTATTTAATTATCTATATCCTTACTTATTTTATTTTATTTTTTTTGTGGTACTGGGGCTGAACCCAGGGGCATTCTACCTCCTAGCTGCACCCCCAGCCCTATTTTTTTATTTTGAAATAGGGTCTCACTAAGTTGTGGAAGGCCTCACTAAGTAGCTGAGTCTGGCTGCGAACCCGGATCCTCTTGTCTCAGCCTCCCAAGTACTGGGATTACAAGCGTGCACCACCGTGCCCGGCTAACAGTGATAATTTTTATTAGTGCATGCTTAATCATATTTTAATTATTTTTATGGTGAGAATACTTGGGACCTATTCTCTTAGCAAATTTGAAGTACACAATACAGCATTATTAAGTATAGTCACCATGATGGATGTAAGTCTAGGGCTTACTCATCCTGTATAACTGAAGCTTCATATACTTTTTAAGCAAATTCTCTCTCCCGCCCCTGGTAATCACCATTCTATTCTCAGCTTCTGTGATTTCCCCCTTTTAGAGTCCACCTGAGTGAAATCATGCAGTCTTTGAAATCTGGCTGATTTCACTTATTATAATGTCTTCCAGCTTCCTCCATGTTCTCATAGATGACAGTGTCTCCTTTTAAAATGCCAGAGAGTATTTGCTGTGTGCTGGTTTTTGGTCTATGTGACTAGAAAACCAGACAAGAACAGCTTAGAAGGAGGAAAATCTTACTTTGACTCATGGTTTCTGAGGTGCAGTCCATGGTGGGCTGACTCATTGCTCTGGGCCTGAGCATCATGGTGGAAGGATGTGGTGGAGGGAAGCTGCTCAGCTCACAGCGTTTAGAAGAGAGAGAGAGAGAGAGAGAGAGAGAGAGAGAGAGAGAGAGAGAGAGAGAGAGAGAGAGAGAGAGAACACTGAAGGGGCCAGGGAGAAGATAGAGCCTTCCAGTCGACCCTCAGTGATCTACTTCCTCCAACTAAGTCTCACCTCCCGGTAGTCACCATCAATGAATTAATGCACCAATGAGGCCAGAGCCTCGTGATCTAATCAGTTCCCCAAATCTCCACATCTGAGCACCGAAGACTTTGGTGGAAAGTCCATATCCAAACCATAACACACTATATTACTAACGATTGACAGATACACCATGTTTTCTTTATCCATTGACCCATTAATGGACACGTACATTGACTCAATGTCTTGGAGATTGTAAATAGTGCTGAAGTAAATATGAGAGTGCAGATATCTCTTCGTCATACTAATTTCATTTTCTTTGGCTTTATACCCAGCAGCAGGATTGCTAGATAACAAGTAATTTGTATTTTGAAATGTTTGAGGAACCTCTAGACAGTTTTCCATGACGGCTGCATCAGTCTGCATTCCCAAAAAGCTCGTGGAAGTATTCCCTTTGCGCAATCCTTCCTGTACTTGCTGTCTTCCATGTTTGGGATAATAACCATTCTAACAGGTGTGAGACAGGATCTCATTTCGGTTTTGATTTCCGTTTCCCAATGATTGGTTATGTTGAGCATTTTTTCATAAATATTCTGGTCACTTGCACATCTTTTTTTTGAGAATATCTTTTCAAGTCCTTTGCCCAGGATTTAATCAGGCTGCTTCTTTTCCTACTATTGATTTGTTTGACTTTATGATTATTCACTATCTACACAACAGTCACATGTCTCACCAAAGAATTTAGAAATTTTATTGTTTTCATGTGCCTCATTCATGATTAGGATCCTAGGCTTCTGATTTTTGAGATTTGTTCTTGAACCAATTAGTTTGATGGAAAATCAGAGATGTGCATTGCTAAGTGTGAGTGCTATGGTAAATGATCTTATATTAAAATTCACATACATGGTTTACACTTTGTATTTTCTCTAAAGATATATTAATGACTAAAGTTCCAATGTGTATACATACCACATTTTAATTATCCATTCATGCGTTGGCAGATACCTAGGTTGGTTTGATAATTTGACTTGTGTGAATTGTGGGGCTACAAAACTGGATATGCATGTATTATTATAGTGTCCTGGCTTTATTTCTTCTGGAAATATATTGAAGAGTGATATAGCCAGGTTGTAGGGTGGTTGCAAAAAAATGGATGGAGCTAGAAAATATTCTGCTAAGTGACATCAGTCACAGAAAGTCAAGTGTTGAATGTTTTCTCTCATATGTGGAAGGTAGAGATAAAATAGGGAACAAAAGAAACTTTAGGAAATTGAAGAGAGTGACTGATAGAATAGAGGTGGGGAAGGGAAAGAGAAGAACTGACGAAAGAAACGGTTCAAATTATGCTACGTTTATGTGGGAAGGTATCACTATGAATCTCACTGTTACAGATGGGCAGGATGAGACATGAAGAGAACCACACCAAGACCTGTGGGAACGTCTGTTTGTATGATTTTGAACCTCACTAAGATGTATAATTAAAAAGCATCAATAAGCCGGGCGTGGTGGCGCACGCCTGTAGTCCCAGCATTTGGGAGGCTGAGACCGGAGGATCCGGGTTCGCGGCCAGCCTCAGCTACCTAGTGAGGCACTCCGCAACTTAGTGAGACTTTGTTTCAAAATAAAGAATAAAAAAAATAGGGCTGGGGGTGTAGCTCGGAGGTAGAATGCCCCTGAGTTCAATCCCCAGTACCGCAAAAAAAAAAAAAAAAAAAAAAAAAAAAAGTAATGAATTTTGCTGTCGAATGTCTCAGAGCATAGCCTCTTTCTGAACAGTGACTGAGAACCTGTCCACACGTGTGGCTGACCTGAAACACCCTGTGTAAACCCGGCAAACCACATCATGTTTGATCTGATCCTAGCCCTAGGGACTTGCACATTCATAGGCTCCCCTGGCTCTCCGCTCACGCAGCCACCTGTGCTTCCTCAACCTGTCTATTCCCTCGCCTCGGTGTCTTCACTTTGCTGTCACTCTCTGCACTGGAGTGAGGCCATGAGGAGTGGTTGAAAAAAAGCTTCTTGGAAGTGGTTCAATAAAAAAAAAAGAAGAAGATAAAGCATGCAGCAATACGGTAGGATTTGACTATACCTGTTTTAGTTGTTTGCTCAGACTATTGTGCCTATTGCAGAAGAATGGGTGGCTTGAATAACAGAAAGGTCTTTTCTCACAGTCCTGGAGGCTGTGAGTTCTAGGCCACGGTGTGACCAGGATCTGCTCCTGCTGAGGGCTCTTGCCTTGACTGCAGAAGCTCACAATCTTGCTGTGTCCTCATCTGGCCTCTCCTCTTCCATAGACATCTCTGGTGTCTCTTTTGGTTCAAGCTTCTTCTGATAAGGTCACAAGTCCTACTAGCTTAAAATCCACCCTAACGACCCCATTTTACTTAATCACCTCTTAAAAGTCTCCATCTCCAAATACAGCCATGTTCTAGAGTGCTGGAGGTTAGGTCTTCAACCTATGGATTTGGGACAGAAGTCAGCCCATCCTGTGTGTCAGTGAGTTGGAGATGGTGCTTGAGGATGAGGGAAGAAAGGAGAGGGAGGAGGTTAAATCATGCTCCAGTTAGCTTCAATTAGTCTCCATCTTTTTGTTCCCTCTCTCTGACTTTCAATTTCTCTAGACCATCTTTCAGCCTCTCTTTACCAAGTGGTGTGGAGCCTAGAGAAACTCACGCAGGAAAGTTACTGGGGAGTGCAGAATTCTAGGCTGAGCTTAGGCATCACCAGGCCAAGGTTGGCCACATTCAAGATGAGGAAATTTGGCAAGACAGGTAGGAGGCTGCCAGGTGATTTATTCTGACTGAGATCAGGTGTCGGCATGAAAGTGGAGCAGAGCCAGCAGTCTTGCAGGTGCCATGCTAATATCTTGAGACTCTTCTCATGATGCATTTTGGATTTATTTCCCAAACTTCTCTGTGCATGCTTTATAATTAGGAATCAGCCATGCACATGAAGGTCTTAGCATGATATTGGGCTTCCACCCTCACTAATACTTCTTCAAACTTTGCTTCATATAGAAAACAGCAAAATCGGTGTTCCTCTCTAAGCCAATTAGAATATACATTCTAGAATGCCATTGACTGTGTGGTCCTGTTTGAAATGACTGTGAGAGTCCATTTATAAATAGAGTGCAAGTGCTGTTATTTGTCAAGCGTGGCTGAGTTAAATTGATCAGATGTGCAAAAGCATATGCAATGGGAATGGAAATAGTGTATAAAAATAAACAATGATGTAGATCTCATTTGAAACATTTTAGATAAGCCTCTGCTCTAAAATATAGTACCTATATCTGGTACAAAACTTTCAGGGCATTCTTTCACTTGCCTTTTCTTTTTTATCAATTGCTGTTTTTGGCAAAGACTTTATTACTTCCTAATTGCCCTAATTTTTTTTTCTTGTTAAAGACAGGTTTAACAATTGAATTCATTATCTCTGAAATTAACAAGGGCTTTAGTTTTCTAGCAACTGCCAATCAGTGTGGTGCTCCCAAAGAAGTATTAATCCCCCCAAATCGTCTTTAAAATATTAAACTTTTAATTAGGTTTAGTTAAAAAGGGTACAAAAATCTTAGATTTGGGGGTCCATTACAAATTGCTATGGGCCGAATTGTGGTCTCCACTCCCTCCAATTCATTTGTTGAAAATGATCCCCTATGTCATAGTATTGGAGGTGGGGTCATTGGAGATAATTAAGTTTACTGGAGGCCATGACGGTCCCACACAGCGGTCTTACTTTCTCTCTGTTTCTGTCTCTCTCCATGCATTTACAAAGGCCACAGGAGGACACAGCCCAAAAGTAGCTGTCTGCAAACCAGGAAGAGAGCCCTAGCCAGGCACTAAATCAGTCTGCTGGCATTTTAACCTTGGACTTCCCGTGCTCAAGATCTATGAGAAAGAAATGTCTATTGTTTAAACCACCCCATCTACTGAATTTTGTGACAGCAGCCCAACCTGGCTAAGAAACATGATGATTCAAGTTTTCCAAACTTAGGGTGGGGGGAAGAATTCAGCCCCCATAAAAAGAGACTCTATTCCTTATTAGTTCAAACCTAAGTGCTGATTAAGTGTTGTCAGGATCTCATTAGCATTCCCTGAAAAAGATTAAAATAAAAATGGGAATAATAAACAACTTGGTAATGAACTCTCTTGCGTTGTCTGCGGCTGGTCCTCTTTGAGGTCCTGAGCATATCAGAGGTAAGTCACGTGTGATCGCTGCTCTCGCCGCATTCATGTTCTCTTTAGGGGGAAGACAAGAAGCTGGACAGAGACAGGTTACCTCTTCTGGAGGCAGAAGGAGGGGTGCAGCGGGAGCCCCAGAAGCCGAAGGGCTCATGAGTGGTAAGCCTGCAGGAGTGACCCACATCTGGACTCCACAGAGGAAATTTATTCCAAAGATTCTGAATGGCAGCAATTTGGTCTTGTTTGCTTTTTATTTATTTTTTTATTTTTTATTTTTTGCGGTACTGGGGATTGAACTCAGGGGCATTCTACCTCCGAGCTACACCCCCAGCCCTATTTTTTATTCTTTTTATTTTGAAACCGAGTCTCACTAAATTGCGGAGTGCCTCACTAGGTAGCTGAGGCTGGCCGCGAACCCGGATCCTCCGGTCTCAGCCTCCCGAATGCTGGGATTACAAGCATGCGCCACCACGCCCGGCTTGTTTGCTTTTTAGAAAGATTGTTCTGGCTCCCTGTGAAATGGATGGGCTCGACCAAGGAGCAAGGCAAATGGTAGCCAGTATTTCAGGCTCCTAACAATCCAGGAGGCAGATGTAGGGATAGTAGTACTTGGTAATATTTAAAAAAGTAGATTTACTGGATTTACTTTGGTAACTGATTGGATGTCGGGGAAGATGAAGGAGGAGATGTTTTTCTCAACTCTTTCCTCTCCTTCACTGTCTATTTAAAAAATTGCCAAATAAATTCTGTTCATATCTCGCAGTTGCAAGTTTCTGCTTACTGATCAACTGGCATGCTAGGCAAGACTATTTTCAAGCAGCTACCTGTTCAGAGAGAGCAGTGCTTTTGTTCATGGACAGTTTTACTTCTCATTTATGTTTGAACAATGTATTTTCTTTTCTTTTTTTGAGGTTCTGGGAATTAAATCCAGGGGCATTCTACCTCTGAGCTACACCCCCAGTCCTATTTTTTATTCTTTATTTTTGAAACAGGATTTCACTAAGTTGCGGCCGGCCTCACTAAGTAGCTGAGGCTGGCCATGAACGCAGATCCTCCTGTCTCAGCCTCCCAAGTACTAGGATTACAAGTGTGCACCACCACACCCACCTGTATTTGCATTTTAAAGTTTCTTTGTAATCTCAAGCATCTATTTCTTTTTATAGTGGCTCTAAAGGAACATTTTTGGCACTTCTGAGAAATAAAATAAATAAAAGAAACATATCCCAAAATGTGAAGCCTGATATGGTGACATATGCCTGTAATTCCAGTGATTGACCACATTTCAAAAAAAGAAAAAGTGATGTAGTTCTAAATTTGTTAGAACTCAGCTTTGTCTATTTTCAGGTCTGAATCCCTTTGTCTCGAGAATGTTTCTGCACATTACCTTCCCATTTTGTATACTAAGTATGCTCTGCTCCCTTCCTGGATTTAAAAAGAATCAGGAACTCAGACTTCTGTTAAAATGACCACAGTGTACTTTATTTAATAATGATTTTGGTACCTTGTGTTGCAATAAAATAAAATAAAAACTACAAAATCCAAATATATAAAATTTCAAGTTTTCTTTTTTTGTTTTTTAAAGTTTTACAAGAAAAATCAGGTAACCAAAGAAATTTATTCATTATGAAGTACTACTTTCCACTTCATTTCATCACAAATTGCAACTTACTTAACAGACCAAAAGAACCATGGTACTGCAGTACACCAAATACTCCACACACTGTGCTTGGAACTATAGCACTTGGGGCCGCTGCCCGGGAACAAGGGCCCCCAGCAAATAAAGACACGCTTACGATCCCAACGCTAAAGGAATGTTTGGATACATGGAATTTGAATATATATATTTACAGGAAGGAAAAAAAAAACTAATAGCTTTTTAAATTCTTCTTTTTCAAATAAAATTCCAGATACATTTGTACAATGTTTACAAAGTAAAAGCACAAGAACCTCCAAGGTTTTCCTTCAGGGCCAGCGCTGCACTCGCTCCCCGCGCACGCGCGCACACACACACACACACACACACATGCCTTGTTTCCGTAATGGAGAGAGAAGCACAGGAACAGCAGTTTTGCACACTGAGAATGACATGCAGACAGCTGACAACAAGGAACTGAGAAGTCGGCGGTTCACTGTCTTCCGTTTGCTGTTCATCTGCCACCTGCTACTTTTTTTTTTTTTTTTAATTTTTGAGATAGAGTTAAGAACAACAACGACAACAACAAAACTTGAGCACAAAATGTTTAAGGCAAATTAAGCACATACAGAGCAGCCTCTCTTGGTGTTGAGTGGAAACGAAGATGTGACCCCAAACCGAACTTAGACACAAGCAAAATGAAGTCCAACCTCCTGAGGTCGGCTCGCTTATGGCATGTACAGATTTCTGAAAATTGCTTTGCACCCAGTATCCTTTTGAAATGTGAAATGAAAAGACTTGTTGATTACAAAGTGCATGATTTCATGTTTCTAAATAAAACAGCAGTAGCTGAGGTAGTTAGATGTGAAACGCATTTTACTTAAAACAAACTGGAGAACGAAGAATAAATGTCAGTTGCAAAAACAAATCGTTGCCATTTGGAAGCAGGTCGACATTGTGCAGTGGCTCAATGCTGAGCAGAATCCTCTGTTTTTTCACTAGGGGTTCTTAGTTAAACCAGAATATTAGTAGAGAGTAGTGTTTGTTTCCGTTCTTGTATCCCCAATCTCAAGAACGGGGGAAGCTTGTGTCCTCAGTTATTTCATCTGCAACACATACATTCACCCGTCCTGGATTGAAGCCATCATATAAAATGACATTAATTATCATTCCCAGAAAATCCAATCCTAACTGCAAAAGGAAGTTTGTAAAAACCAAGAAAAGAATCAATAGGAAGGATGATCTCGCTCTCGCTTTAACAGTATTTTTGCCTTAGCCCTAAATTCAGAGTATTTTCTGGTTCTAAAGAGGTAAGACACCTCTAGCCTGGCAGTTATTCTCTTCCCTCTGAGAACGAGAAAACATATTTGCATATCCTTCACAGGGCATCTTTCTCTTTGTCACTGTACTTTCTCCAGGGTACTGATCTGAGAAGAAAGACAGAAATTACTTAGTAGCTGCACCGTTCACACCCCAGGATACCTATCATCCTTTTCCTCCTGCCCCTTCTACCAGAAAAAGGTTTCAGGTGGGACCTTCAACACGCAACTGACCAAAAGATTCGTTCTTTCATTTCTCCCATACCACCTAGAGATGAAAGGGGTTTGTGACACTCATACGCCAGGGGTATGGTAAGAGATAAATAAATTGGGAGACATTTCTTTTGTGCAAAAGAGAATTTCCATGAGGTTAAAAATAATATATTTATGGAATAGAAGCAGCCATCAAAGTTGAAAGCTATCTTTGCAAAGCATCACATGTATGATGTTTACAGAATGACTGGTCCACAGCAGTATAATCATCTATATCTTTGCTAAAAGCTATTTTTTCTAAGAGTCTCTTAATTTCTGGGAGGGCTCTGGAAAGTTCCATGCAGTCTGGAGAGCCTTGAATGGAGACTCCAGTGACCTCCTCTTGGTATCAGATGCACAGCTGTATCTAAGCAGCAATTTGTCACCACTTGCTTCTTCACGTGACTGATGAAGAATCTAGCCTCTGCCATTTCAAAGCAGTACCTACCTACCTCTGACGCCTTTAGATTCTGGTTTGTACCTTTGTGGTGCAATCTCCCCAGGACACTTTCCCCTACTACCTTCTTTCCATCCTAGAAACCCACCTGCAAAGCTGCCATTTCTATCTTAGGTCCCAGCGTCTAGTCCAAACAGTTGACTTCAGTTTTCTTGTGCAAAAATATGTAAGAATAGGCATTTCCATTCATAGAAAAAAGGAGATTTATGCTGCATTTTTGGTTGGAAAAGTATTGACACTAGGAACTGGACAGTGTGTGTGTGTGTAGGAATGTCCAAATTATTTTTTTCAATCGCTCAACTCCTTTAACTAGTCTACCAAAATAATACTTATTTTGGTGCGGCAGTAAGAATTTTTTTAATGAACCAGATATTTGCCTAGTTAACTTTATCCTTTAGAAAGCTTATTGTCACACATGTTGAACCAAATTGCCATTTTAAGGATTTGATCCTAAGAGACTATATTGAACAGGAATGTTATGTTGGCTGCAAGCACAACATGATTTTAAACCCATTCCTCAAGTGAACTTTCTGAAGCCCTGTTTCATATTTTGAAGACTGTGGTTTTTGCAATGGAACATAATTATTAAATAAGGGTATGATATTAATAATATTCATCTATAACAACTTTGTCTCATGAAGCCATGTCATTAAAACTCTACCTGCATTGTTAGTATCATTTCATGGGTGTGTTCCTACTTCACAATATTATCTCCATAACTCAAAAAGTGTTAAGTATTATAAATATTTATAATCCCAAACCATGTCATTAACATTAGTTCTAATCATTTAAGTAAGAGAAAGCATGTTACTCTGGGGAAGTTGTATGGGATATTTCTTGAGGTTGTTTTTCTATGCTATCCTTTGTCCTCCAGTAGAATTCATATCCATGCACATGTGATACACAGATATCTGTATATTGCTGAAGCCCTTGTGTAAACACTTCTCTGAAATATTTAGAATACATTTATAATGTGAAAATAAATCAATCAGGAATTCCTAGCCGAAACAAAGCCTTACATTCTTCTACTGGGTTGTAAAGGGAGAGAGGTGCCATTTTAAAAATAAAAAAAGACATGCACTGTAAATCATCCCAAATCGTACCTCAATAATATCTGCTAAAGATCCCCCCACCCTCAGGAAGGTATTTCAGACCTCTTGGCATCCTTAGTAACTTACTGGGACATCCCCCAAGTGTTCTGGAAAATGAAGCTTAGGATCAGGCACGCACACTCCGTAGGCAGCAGAAGGAGCCACGTTTTCTAGATGCATTTAAATAAACACTTAGTAAAGTTGGGTTTGGCTAAGAGGAAAGTGGTCCATGTGTATGAAGAATCTTGGTATCTGTAGAGAAAAGGAGTTCCTTTTCTTATTAAAAGGCTAATAATTTTAAACTATTCTACCTAGACCTTTGAGGGAAAAGTTTTACCTATGCTGAGTGATGAAGAGTAATTATAGTATCTGCTTGGTTAGTATTGCTGTTGGGCTCCTGGGATGACTCCAGCGCTCCCCCGTAAGCCTCTCCCCCGTGCTCTACAGGGTTCCCCTTTGCATCCCTGCCAGGTAGCAAGAGCGATCGTGCTTTCTATCCTTGAAGAGCTTTACCAACTCTCATTCTCACAACACCCCTATGAGGTAGGTAAATTTTCTCTCTCTTTCCCACATGAGAAAAATGAGGCTGATGTGAGTTTCTGATGCTGAAGATCTGGACCAGGGTCATTTATTTGTTCCTATCACTGGGCCATGGGCCCTCATGTCCCTGTGTCCAGAAAGGAATATTTTTCATAGGTAAAAGAATATTGTTTCATAGAATATATTTAAGTATATTTCAAATAGTCATTCAACCCATGATTATTTTTTGGTTTTCTCCTAAACCATGACTTTTGTAACCAATTATCACATAATCAAAAATAACTAAAAAAACCTAATATTTAGTGGTTGCCAATTGATTGTCACATTTTAGTTATGAAATCAACTAAATACCTTGCCATTAACAGGAAGGTAAAAAGGTCGAGAAAAGGATGTAGTGAAGGGAAAATCACATGGAAAAGGAAAAGCAAAACCAACTTGGGTTGGTGCACACGTCTGCTGGTTGAGAAGGTTTCCCAGGTGTCTGCAGGGCAACCCCAGCCCGCCCTTCAAAGGAGGGATATGGCACAATTGGCACAGGGCCATGACAGCACATGGATGCGTCCTTGCAGCTCAGGTGGAACATTCATTTGATGTCAGGGTAGCTTCCACATCTGAGGAAGGAGGGGGTTTTACTGCCAGCCCCATAAAGTCCTTCTAACTTGGCACTGAACGCAGCATTTGATGCATGGAAACACTCCCCAAGAACCTTCAGGACATGCAGATTGTCTTTGGGAATCCCCACAAGGCTCGCAGAGCCAAATGCCTTTCAGGGCTCTGTGTGCCTGCTTACATTCAACGCCTTGTAGCAGGTGCTGCAATGGAGGTGCTCATAAAAGCAAGTTCGTCCTACTAGCTAGCGTGTTTTTCTGCCAAGCGTCAGATCAGCAAATGAGTTAAGCAAGTGATTTGAGGAGAGACACATGCTCACCAACCCAGATCCAAATCAGAAGAGATAAGATAATCTTCCTAACATCACCAAGAAGAAATGTCAAAAGAATCAATAATACGAGACTCGGTATGAGTATCTCAAACTTCCTTCTAGAATGTGAATTTCTATTTGATGTCACATTTTCTTTTTCTTTTTTTCCTCTCTTGGGGAATCATACAGTGATTACAAGGAAAACACTAACATTCTGATCACCATTGACAAATGGAATGACATTAACAAAGCAAATATCCCCTCCCCCGAAAATTAAATATTTTGCTTGATTTGGGAAAAATAGCTTTTTTTTTTTTTGTCTATCAACACCATAAAATTCACTGTGAGATAATTTTGCATTGAGTGGTTTTTTTAGGTTTAAGATACAGTAAGAAATGTTTAAAATTAAAACTTCCATTTAGAAAATAAAAAGTTAACAGATTTGTATTTCCCTTGAGCCATTCTGTCAAGTGGACTTTGTGAATGATTAAGATTTACAAAGAGAAGAGCAACAGTCAAATTACAAAAGATAGCAAAGGCGAATAAGAAGTTCCTGCCTGGGGAGGGTCTCTAGAACTGCAGTTGGGAAGGTCAGCACTGTAGTCCTGTTTCGAACACCCAGCACAGAACCTCCCAAGCGTCTCCTGTTCATGCATTTGCCGAGAGTAAATAAAAATCAGATAACATTTGCACTGCATTATTTATTTCTCTTTGCACAACAAAGAGATTTTTAGCAGTAGAATATCACCAGCAATCGATTACTGCACAAGAAAGTTCAGTTGCATTACCTACAACACCTGAGCAGTTTGACACCACCACACAACCAGATGGAAAACTGTATGCTTCAAACATCTGGACATTTCCATATAGTATCCAGATGTGTGATATCATGAAGACCAAGTTCACCACTTGAGTGACCTACTTCTCCTCTTTTCATTCACGTAGACAGTCTTTTTATTTACTTTTTATTTTTTTAAAGTAACTCCATGGTGTCTACTTTGGTTTAGTAAAGATGGTTCAGCAATCATCTGGAAAATTCCAATGTTGAAAGCCCTCAGATGAAAAGAAACTTAGTCATGAGGAAAAATCAGAGAGTTAGGGATATCAATGGTCCAGTGGTTTTGCCTACAATGTGAAATTGCTTAACTGTCCATTTTCTTCTGCTTACATTATTTTGAAAATCACTCTCACAATAATTATTTTTTTCCAATTTGGGAATAGATACACAGACTAGGTGACTGGTAGAATCAAGATGCAAACTATGTTTAAATGAATTTAATACTGGTGAGTTTGGACATGGTGGCTTTTGTGCTATCATGACATATTTACAATGGTATGCTGAGTAAGGCTGTGGTAACCCTGAATCTCATTGCTGTTAAAAGGACAGATAATTAAATGGTTCATGTTCAACCAGGAAGAGTGACTTACAATACCTAAAAATATCTCGTCTTATAATCCCTCTGCAGCTCTTGGTGTGCAGAACAGCGTAGGTCCAAGGATCAAGGGAAGCTATCCCAAGGGAGAGTTTCCTTAAGGAGAGAGCCATTCTTAGATCTGGTGCCACTAACGTCCCCTCCATCCTCCCACTTTGGTTAGGCCTTGGCCTTTCATGAGGGGACACATTTATTATCACAGTTATGGGACAGCAGTGACTACCTTGAATTTCTGCTCTGTAAAAAGGCCTCTATTCCTGACAGGCCACTGGCAGGTTTTCTTTTCAATCACTACACTTGGGCCTCCACATTAATGAATGCCCTCTGTCCTGACACCCACTAATGTTATGGTCAGTTCTATCAACAAGCTTTGGTGATGAGGGCAGTTTTTGCTCCTTGACTACCACACTCAACCAACTCACTGTTGCCTATGTTGGTTCTTGGGTGCAGGAAACTTGCTAGTTTTCATTGCCTGGCAATTAAAAATAAGTCAGAAGGTGGTAGATCATTTTTCCACCATTCATTTTAGTGCTTATGCAAGAGCTAGTTACCAGGATACTAGTGCTGCTAAACTGGGAATACCATTCCATAGCTCTTGGGATATCTTGAACATAACCACCAAATTGAGTGCTTAGGAAAGAGCAACATCTTTGAGATGCAAGAAGAAGGATTGCTCCTCCTTCCTCTTTGTATTTTTTTTTCTTCTAGACTGCTTGTTGCTTGCAGCTGGTGACTTCTGCTCATTCATCTGGTGCTAACTCCTAAAACTGATGCCAGTAGATTAGTCAGAAAACTTTGTGAGAATACACAGATGCCTGACTCGCTTACAAACTCTGAAACTATGATCAGGTAACTTCTGGTAACTTCATTATTACCTTTCTTTGAAAAAAGATCAGTGGGAAAGAACCATGGTTTTTAACTGAGAGATCATCTATTTACTTCTAAAGGGAAAATGTAGACACGGAGAATGTCAGGTTGGTGATCTATAAGCTCATCGCCAAGTTCTTGTGGGGTTGGAGAAGCAATGGGAGAGTCGATTTTATGTGGAATGGGTATCAGTTTGGAATTGGAAATGACACCACCTAGCTAGGGAGGCACCAAATTATTCAATAGCTACACCCATGCAAATTTGGCGTTAAAACTGAATTATAACCTCAGGCTTTAAAAATCGGTTATTATGAGGCTGACAATAGTAGTCTCGAGAAATGAAGTATGAGCAGCAGTTGTGCTCAGACAGAAAACAGATGACAGTGACATTTTTTTTTTTTTCTTTTCCACACACATGGATTTGAATCCATTTGAAGCGAGTCTCCATGACCCATCCCCATTCTTGGAGCTACACAAGTCCTAGGAATCCATTGACTTATTTTTCAAAGGAGTGCTTACTGGCAAAAACAAAGGAAGTGGGTGATTGTTCATAGCATCTGTGTTGCGGAACCAGGTAGCACGGTTTCCTTAGCTTTTTCTTCTCAGAGGTCTTTCTCTTCAGGTCTGGACACCTGTGACAGAAGGCTGAGCCCTTGGCCCCCTTTCCACTAACTGATCACCGTTTCCTTGCAGTGGCTTGATTACAATATTACAAGTCAAGAATTTGCAAGATTAAAGTGTCTGTTGAATTAATTAACTGCAAATCACCTCCAGTAAAACTTGACAAGTTCCAAGATGTTTCTGCAAAACAAAAAACAAAAAACAAAAAACAGGGGGGGAATCAATAGCGTCAGCGATAAGCAGCATTGTGACAGTGGGGACAATTTCAGAACGTGACTGGCTCAGCGCCACCCTTGCCCCTTCTTAAGGTGGGAGGGATTTATTTCCTTTCACCAAATGCCAGCCTTTGATTCAGACCAAGGAAAATGGTTCACCCCCGTCTTTCAAAACATACTTGGGAGACCCATTTCCTTTTTATGCACAATGCACTAGAGAGGTGACTAAGGGAAGTTGAATATTTTAGTTCTTTGAGAGCAGGACATGAAATGACAATTCTTTCACTAGCTGACAGGTCTCCTTTGGTTACATGCTGCTATGTTATTTCTCCCAATTTGAATAGACTAAGAAATCACAGGGGGCTCCATAGAAAATCACTGGTCAAAGTTTAATTGCTATGTGCCCAACACATTCAAATACAACTGCTCCTTTTCCAGAATCACAATAGATTGACATGCTGGTGTATATTAAGACATGTTCAACTGGTTTGTGATCAAAATAGAATTTTCTTACAATGATAGAAATCTGAAATATATTTTCAACACACTTGGGGGGGGGTTAGAACTTACTGATAAATGAATTAATTTAAAACAACTAAAAGTGTTGATTGTATACAACTCCATGCCAGAATGCCACTACAGCAGTTAAAGTAGCTTAAATAAAACATCACCATTTATTCTTATTTGCAGCACTTGAAGTAAGAATTTGATTAATTCCATTTTAATGCAAATCAAGCAGTAGAGAAAGGAAAGGGCCAACTTGCTTAATTTGGTAAATGGAAGTATAATAAAAATACAAAACCTTACATTTGCTGAAGTTCTAATAATAACAAAGTAGGTGACAGTCTTCAATAATAGCACAAAAGAAAATTGTGTGTTGGCATTGTGATGGTAGTATTTGCTTATCATTTTTTTTTTTTTTTTTTTTTTTTTTTTTTTTTTTTTTTTTTTTTTTTTTTTTTTTTTTTTTTTTTTTTTTTTTTTTTTTTTTTGCGGTACTAGGGATTGAACTCAGGGGCATTCTACCTCCGAGCTACACCCCCAGCCCTATTTTTTATTCTTTATTTCGAAACCAGGTCTCACTAAGTTGCGGAGTGCCTCACTAGGTAGCTGAGGCTGGCCGCGAACCCGGATCCTCCGGTCTCAGCCTCCCGAATGCTGGGATTACAAGCGTGCGCCACCACGCCCGGCC
>PVLC010008597.1:0-57646 GCA_004027655.1 Graphiurus murinus | reverse complement strand
TTTTTTTTTTTTTTTTTTTTTTTTTTTTTTTTTTTTTTTTTTTTTTTTTTTTTTTTTTTTTGCGGTACTGGGGATTGAACTCAGGGGCATTCTACCTCCGAGCTACACCCCCAGCCCTATTTTTTATTCTTTATTTTGAAACCGAGTCTCACTAAGTTGCGAAGTGCCTCACTAGGTAGCTGAGGCTGGCCGCGAACCCGGATCCTCCGGTTTCAGCCTCCCGAATGCTGGGATTACAAGCGTGCGCCACCACGCCTGGCTACTTAGGTTATTTTCTATGCACATTCATATAAATATTGAAATGTCGTACCCTGTGAAAAGGATCCTAGACAGCCAAAGATCAAGGTGGTATATTTAGAAGGCAGCATTCCATTCAATAAAGAATATTTGTCAGACATTTTCTTCTATGCAAACTACTGTGATTAGTTTTGTAAAATATTCAGGAGGGTTCAGAATGGAGAAGTCATGTTGATTCTGCCTTCAATTAGTAGGTGTTTCTGAAATGTACAAACACCACTATTGCAAAATTATGTAAAGTGTTTTTAAGTACAAGAGGATGTGTTAGAGAATAAAAAAAGAGAAAAGAATTCTACCTTGATGAATTGTTTTGAGCTCACCATATAGCCTCAGAAGATTGACAATACATAGCATATTTAGAGAATGGAAGTAGCTCCGTGTGGCTCATGTTTAGACTGTATAAGTGGGTTTGACCCTTAATGCATTTGAAAAAATAGGCAGAATCACATTTTGGACTTATACAGTGGAAAAAGTGGTGACATTGATCAAAAGCATTTGACAAAATCCAACACCTATTCATGCTAAAAGCACGTCAGAGAATAGGAATACAAGAAACATACCTCAACATCATAAAGGCAATATAAAATAGGCCCAACAGCTAACATCATATTAAATGGGGAAAAACTGCAAGAGTTCCCACTAAAAACAGGAACAAGACAATGATGTCCATTATCACAACTTCTGTTCAATATAGTACTTGAAACTCTAGTCAGAGCAATAAGGCAAGAAAAGGAAATCAAAGGAATACAAATAGAAAAGGAAGAACTAAAATTGTCCCAACTTGCAGATGACGTGTTACTATATTTAGAAGACCCAATAAATTCAACCAAAAAGCTTATAGAACTGATCAACAAATTCAGCAAAGTGTCTGGATAGAAAATCAATCTTAAAAAATCAGAAGCTTTCCTGTATGCCAACCATAAATCCACTGAAAAAGAAATCCAGAACACACTTTCACACAAGCTCTCCCACCAAAATAAACCTAACCAAGGAGTTAAAAGACCTCTACAAGGAAAATTATAAAACATTGAAAAAAAAATCAAAGAAGACATTAGACCATGGAAAGATCTTCCATACTCTTGGATAGGCAGAATAAATATTATCAAAATGGCCATTCTTCCAAAAGTGATCTACAGATTCAATGATGTACTAATTAAATTACCAAGATCATTCCTCACAGACATAGAAAAATTAGTCCTTAAATTCATTTGGGACAACAAAAAGCCCCATAGCCAAAGTAGTTCTCGGCAACAAGAATCATGCAGGAGAAATCACAATACCTGACTTTAAACTATACTACAAAGTCATAGTAATGAAAACCACATGTTATTGGTACAAAAACAGACACATAGACCAATGGAGCTGAATAGAAGACTCAGAAACAAATCCACACATTTACAACTGATTGATTTTTGACAATGGAGCCCAAAGCATACACTGGAAAAAAGATAATCTCTTCAACAAATGGTGTTGGCAAAACTGGTTAACCAGACCTGGAAATCAGACCAGAGATCTTGTAGCTACTTGAACAGGGCATAGATCTAACACTTTAACACACAGATACAGGGAAAAAAAAAAACTTTCTCAACAATACCCCAAAGGCACAAGAAATTCAAAGGAATATCAATACATGAGATTGCATTAAACTGAAGAGATTCTGTGTAGCAAAGAAAACTATTGAGAACTTTAACAGAGAGCCCACAGAATGGGAGAAAATTTTGTCAACTACTCCTCCAATAGAAGACTAATATTTAGAATATACAGAGAACTCAAGAAACTCAAAGCTAAGAAAACAAATAACCAACCAAAAAATGAGCAAGTGAACTAAATAGACATGTCACAAAAGAAAAAATACAAATGACCAATAAATATTTGAGGAAATGCTCAACTTCATTAGCAATCAGAGAGATGCAAATCAAAACTACCTCAAGATTTCACCTAGCCCCAATAAGAAGGTTAATCATTAAAAACACAAACAACAATAAATTCTGGCAAGGGTGTGGAGAAGTGTGAACTGTAATACATTGTTGGTGGGATTGCAAAGTGCAACCACTTTGGAAAACAATATGGAGGATCCTCAGATGAATGGGAATGAACCTACCATGTGATCCAGCAATACACTTCTGGGTATATACCCAAAGTAATGGAAACCAAACTACCAGGCTAATGCATGAGTATCTATGTTTACAGCTGCACTATTCACAATTGCCAAACTGTGGAACCAGATAAGAAGTCCATCAACAGGTGAATGGATTACAAAACAATGGGATATGTACAAAATAGAACTTTACTAAGCCATAACAAAGAACAAAATCATGTCATTTGCAGGGAAATGGAGAGATTTGGAAAATACTGTTAAGTAAGATTAGTCAGGCACAAAAAGTAAAAAATCATATGTTCTCCCTAATATGTGGAAGCTAGGGAGAAAGCGGGTCATAGGAGGGACTCTAGACAAAAAAGAAGAAACCTTAGATGAGCAAAGAAGGTGACCTAACTGAAGAAGATAGGAGGGGAGGAGAGGGAAATACCCTAATGTACATGATGTACATTCGCAAACATATCAGAGTCAATCACTAAGCCAAACATGAGAAGGAGGCGAGAGGAGAGAATAGGTATGAATTAGAGAAGGGTTAAAGGAGTGCTGTGTGTATGTATGCCTTTATGAGCTTGTACCTCATTAAGATATATGATTACAATGCACCAATAAAAATAAAATAAAAAATTAAACTATCAAAATGAGACATGTATTTTACAAAAATATGACCATCAGAAAAACAGAATGTATCAGAGGTGGAAAATTAAGCTTTATATAGCATGAATTTAGGGTGCTCATACATGTTAAGTCCCTTCAAAGTGGAAATCATAATAAAATTTAACTGAGAAACATTCAAAGGAGCAGGATGGATGTGGATATGGATATGAACATTTCACTTTGAAGCATGAAACAAGGATGCTCAAGGAAGCTGCACTATTTCTTGCTTGAGTGACTATGTGGATGTTGAAGTTATTAATTAAGAAAGAATATAAAAAAGTAGCTGATGCAGAGTAGGAAGAATAATGAACTTTGTTTGGAAACACTGAATTTGTCTGTGGGATTCTCTCAAGAATCATCCTAGAACCAAGGTGTGAGACATTTAAGTTAATTGAACAGGCAGTACTCAAAGCCATAAATTTTTAATCTATTTGCATAGAGTTGATATCATCCAGCAAGATATTGTAATCTGTAAAGAGGTCCTAGAGATAAACACATCTATGCAGACAGAAATGCTGAAGAGGAAGGGAAGAAAAGAAGAACACAGCTAGGTATGGTGACATACACCTCTAATCCCAATCCTTGGGAGACTGAGACAGGAGGATCACAGGTTTGAGGGCAGCTTCAGCAATGTAGTGAGACTCTCAACAGCTTAGCAAGATGCTGTTTCAAAGCAAACAACCAAACAAAAAAGGTTTGTGATATAGCTTAGAGGTAGAATGCCCCTGGGTTCAATCCCCAGTATAAAGAAGAGAGAAAAAAAAAAAAAAAAAAAAAAGAACATAGAAGGGAGATGTCTGCATAAAGTAAGAGAAGCAGCCAACAGATCCTGAACTTAGACTGGGGCTTCCTGTCAGCTCACAGTTTCTCATCATTGCTTTTGCACCAGGATGGCTGGAAGCCTTACCTCTTCTTTCTCCTGGGGTTCAGTGATTGGTCATTCTGAACTATTTCTTTGTTCCCAGCAGTTATTTTTTTCACTCATGTACTCATCATTCAGGAACAATAAGAATGGAATTTAGTTAGTTTCTCTTTTGCCCTCCTAAGAGTTAGAATTTATTCTCAGCTTAATGGATTTTGTTGCTAAAAACTATATGAAAAGAGGAAGGGATGCCTTTTTTAATGCAAATAATAAGGAAGCTATAAAAATGAAATGAAATCTTAAGAATCTGAAGTATTTTTGCCTTACTATTCAAACTCTTTGAAATGTAAGATGAATAAAACTTCTGGTTGTTCACTACCTTCACTGATTCACTGCTTGAAATTTTCTTTTTTGCATCAGCCTTTCCAAAATTTTCAGTTATATTTCTATTCCACAAGTTTTTCCTCCTCTGAATCACTCCCAGTTCCTATATTCTTCCCTCACCATTACATGAAGACATCCCCCAGATAAGCTTCAGTTCCAGGCAACTGGACCCGCCTATAAAATTCATTTGTATCCCAGAGGTTTTCAAGTCATCTATGTTTTGTTGGTTAATGTTAGAAAATGTCTTACACTATTCTTGATACAGTCAGGCTGCAGACACTGACTACCAAATGGATATTCCATTTTTTCATTCTCCATGTTTTATTTCAGTTCAACAACAATAAACATTTACTGCCTGCCTCCTGGGTAGAACACTGGGAAATTAAAGAAGATGCAAGTTATGTTGTTAGTTCTCAGAAAGCTTACTAAAGAATAGTTCTGTAAAGCTGGGAGTGGTGGCACAAACCTGTAATTCCAGTACTTGGGAGGCTGAAACAGGAGGATCTCAGGATTAAAGCCAACCTCAGCAACTTAATAAAACCTTTTTTCCAAATAAAAAATAAAATAGGTCTAGAGGTGTATCTCAGAGGTAGAATGCCCCTGGATTCAATTCCTAGCACCTAAATATATAAATAAATAAATAACTCTGTAAATGTTGGAAGAGAAGAGAAAAACTAGGAAGAGAGTTCTACATAACAAGTTAGTGTATTCTAAGTGAGACATCACAACACTATGCCGAAAGGGAGGGATATTTAATAAATATTAACAAGTAATTGCTTGCAATATGTCAGGTGGGGGAGAATCAATTTAGACTCAAATTTCACAGTATAGAACAAAATAATTCTATTTTAAAATATTTTTAAAATCAGTGGTTTTCTTTCTTGGACTAATAAAAACATCAGTAGCTTTAAAGATAATAGTAAATCATATTTTTAATTAATTTATTTATTTTTGGTGATACTGCAAATTGAACCCAGTGACCCTCTACCACCATGCTGTATCTTGGCCTTTCTTTTATTAAAACAGGATTTCAGTAATTTGCTTAATGCCTTGCTAAATTGCTGAGAATGGCCCCAAACCTATGATCCTACTGTCTTAGCCTCTCAAGTACTAGGATTACAGGCATGTGTCATCATACCCAGTTGCAAGTAATATTTTTATAAAAATCATACACACTTTTGAGCCAGGCGTGGTGGCGCACGCTTGTAATCCCAGCATTCCGGAGGCTGAGACCAGAGGATCCGGGTTCGCGGCCAGCCTCAGCTACCTAGTGAGGCACTCCGCAACTTAGTGAGACCCGGTTTCAAAGTAAAGAATAAAAAATAGGGCTGGGGGTATAGCTCGGAGGTAGAATGCCCCTGAGTTCAATCCCCAGTACCGCAAAAAAAAAAAAAAAAAAAAAATCATGCACACTTTTAAAATAAAGTAACAATTCACTTGTTAAATGATAATAGAATATAAATTTGCAACTCACAAAAGAAGACTAGCATGTTTCTAATGAAATACTGGCTTTGAAATATGGGAAATAATGTAAACATTAATAATAAAATTCTGGGCCCTTTTTAAAAATAGGACCCTATAGTAATAAATGCCATAATGAAGTGAAATCAGGAATTTTGAAAGTTATGAAACTTTCATTAAATATGAAATTTTATATTTACTCCTTTTGTATTAGTGATTTGAATCCTTGCTTTCCAAACCTTGTTGTCAATAGCAGCTGTGTCCTGAAATTAATAAATTGCACAGAATATTTAAGACTTTGACTTTTAATAAAATATGATCAACCTATGTTTTAAATATGTTGCTATGTATAAAATGTAAAATTATCTCAAATGTTAGACCTTTTCCAACTTACTCCAAGTTATTTTTTATCATCTTAAAATATAGACATATGAATGAAATAATCAATTATTAACTTTTAATATTAAGTATATCAGTTACTCAGATAATTAAAATTATATACTCTGGAAAAGATTCATACAATAGAACTTTCTTCAATGATGGACATATTTTGTGTCTACTGTGTCTAACATGGAAACTACTAACCATGTGTGATTAGTGGACACTTGAAATGTGTCTAGTGTGTCTGAGGAACTAAATTTTTTAATTTATTTAATTTTTGTTCATTTACGTTTTGTCTCCTGACTCCTGGCTATGAAACTGAACAACATGGCTATAGAAAATTAAAGATTCTTTTAAGAACTTTGCTCTTTTCTACTCTCATTCACATGGGTCTTTGGCAACACTATTTTTATCACAATAATGTCAGTGTGTTCATTTTTTCACATCAAAAAATTTTTATTTCTAAGTTTCTTTAAGGTACAATGAATATTTAGAAAAATGTTTATGTGCAAAAACACAACAAATAAAAAGTGTTTCCTAATGCTTATGAAGCCAGTTTAATCTCTGTATAAAATGAGATTGAGACAAAAGATAAAGATGGTGGAATAGAAGGAGACATAGTATTTCAGGTGCTCTGAGACTCAGAAGTCAACCAGCAGGAAGACTGCTTCTTGATAAGGGAAGAAAAGGGGCCAAAATTCAACAAAACAATGACAGTTGAAATGCAAGGGAATTGGAGGCAGAAGAGAGAGCAGAAGACTGTAAAGAACTCCCCACATCTCACCTGGTGAATTGTGGCACCATCTTGGCCAGGCTGTGCTTGCACTGTGGCTTCCAGAAACCAACTCCAGCAAAGAAGCAGCAAATTCTTGTGAAACCAATGACTACAGAACCTCATCAAAAGCATTCGAGTTTTTTTCTTCATGCTTGACAAAGACTCTACTACACAAATGGCCCAGCTAGATCCTGTGGCTGCAGCTGAACTCATCTCTGCCTGCATGGACCCAAGCGGCACTCATCAACACTGTAAATTAGCAAACTCAGCCTACCAAGTTGCAGTCTCAAAAAGCCATAAACTCAGCGTGGCCATGTTTGAGTGCTATAACCACCAATGCCAGAGGCCAACAAGGGATAACATGGTCACAGCTGCCCAGAGCAGCAGTGGTATCCCTGGGGCTAACTAACTGAGCCACCCAAACCCCAGGCTTAGAACTGTACAATCTCTTCCTGCCAGAGCTTGGACCTTAAAAGCAGGGAGGCCAGGAGCCAGAAGGGGTTCACAAGATCACAGCTACAGCCTGGGAACTAAACAGTCTTTTCACCAGCAAAGTTTGTGACTGACATGCATGTATGCCAGTGACTGATAGTGTTCCATGAGATCATAACCAGTGTCCCAGGAGCTATCAAAGTTCAGTAAGCCAGCCCACAAGCTCAGAATATAGCAATTGCCAGCCCTGCTGAGCTTAAGTCCATTGGCCACAGAGGCCAGAGGTCAGTGCTCTGCAGGTTCATGGATTCACAATCAGCAAAGCAGTGTGGTGTCTGTGGGGCATTAAGTCCCAACCAGCAGGATCCAGACTCTGAACAGAACATCATGGTCTCTGGCCCTACAGTTTGGGCCTGCAGCCAATCAGAGATTCCTGTTTACCTGCACTAAGAATGACAAACTCAAAGGTTTGATTAAGTGGTACAGATTGGTAGAGTCAAATATATACCCCCAGCATAAAACTTATGCTAAAGGAATAGCAAATAGACATAGGACTCATGCACAAAGCGGAAGAAAATACCAAGACAACAGAAATATAAACCTGAGAACTCCAAAACTATGAAAATGAAGAACAGCAAAGAAACAATAATTTCCCACAACTCAACAAGGGATATCACCAATACTGAAATGTCAGAAATTGAATTCCAAATTTTGATCTTCAATATAGACCACATAGAAAACAGAGTATCACTCTTGGAAGACAGTTCATTCAAAATTGAAAACACACTCAACAGTATAGAGAAGACAATATAACAACAGAACCTGAACATCCAAGAAATATGGGACAATATGAAATGTCCTAACTTATGAATAATAGACTTTGAAGAAAGTCTAGAAGCACAAACCAAGGGTATCAGAAACATCTTCAGAGAAATAATTTCAGATAATTTCCCAAACATAGCAAAAGACTTAGACATCCATGTACAGACGATATTCAGAACACCATCGAGACAAGATTAAAAAAGGCCTTCCCCACACCATGTAATAATCAAAATGACTAACATAGAGGCCAAGGAAAGAATCTTAGAAGGAGTGAGAGCAAAAGAACAAAAGAATGGGTGACATTCAGGAGCAAAACAATAAGAATCACTCCAGACTTCTCATCCCAAGTCATGAAAGCCAGAAGGGGCTGGTATGATGTACTCCAGGCCCTGGAAGAAAACAACTTCTAACCCAAACTGCTATATCCAGTAAAGACATTATTCAAAATTGATAGAGAAATAAAAACATTCCAAGACAAGCAGAAACTGAAAGAGTTAATGACTACCAAGCCAACATTAGAGAAAATACTTAAAGAAATAAAGCACAAAGAAAAGAGAAGCAAATACTAGAACCAGAGGAAGGGTAAACTCCACCAGATGGACAACTAAGCAAAGGATAAATAACACTACATCAAATAAAAAATAGAACTCAAAATGACGGGAAAAAAGGCATATCCCAATGATAACACTGAATTTCAAAGGTCTTAACTCACCCTAAAGCACATGATGTACCTACACAATCATATCAAGGTCACTCACTGAAGTGAACCTTAGGGGGAAGAAGGGGGAGGGAATGGGGAGGGAATCGGGGAAGGGGTCAAATGAGAATTGTGTGCAAATATGTTGTTAACAATTTGTACTTAACAAAGATGTATGCTATATTGCACGAGTTACTACAATAAAAAATTTTAAAAAAAGAAAAGAAACAGCTACAAATAAATTAATTAGTTAATTAAATTTTAAAAAAAGACATAGACTGGCAATGTGAATTAAAGAGTATAATCCAACTATATGCTGCTTGCAAGAAATTCACCTTACAGCCAAAGATATTCATAGGTTAAAGGTGAAAGAATGGAAAAAGATGCACCATGCAAATGGAGACTGGAAACAAGCAGGGATGGCAATGCTCGTATCTGACAAAGCAGTCTTTAATCTAAACCTTATCAGAAGAGACAAAGTGGGTCACTTCTTACTAATACAAGGAACAATCCAACAAGAAGATATAATGATAGTAAATATTTATGCCCCAGATGTGGGTACAGCCACTTTTGTAAAACAAACTCTTTGGGATATCAGGTCTCAAATAGACCCAAATACAATAATATTAGGAGACTTCTACACACCACTCATGCTACTAAATCAATATTTCAGGAAAAAGATGAGTAAAGACTCTTCAGACCTAAAGAACACTATAAACCAAGTGGAAGTAATAGATAGATATATATAGAAAGAGAATATTTCAACCAAAAACAGCTGAATACACATTCTTCTTGCCTGTGCATGGAACCTTCTCTAAAACAGACCACATCCTGGGCCACAAAGTAAGTACCAGCAAATTCCAAAAATGTAATATAATTCCCTGCATCTTCTCAGATCACAACAGAATGAAAGTAGAAATCAACAACAGGAAGACCAAAAGAAATTACATAACTACATAGAGACTGGAATGAAGACTCTTGAATGAAGACTGGATCAGAGAAAAAATAAGTTGTTGAGGATGGCCACAACCTGCAATCCTCCTGCCTCAGGTTCCCAAGTACTGGGATTACAGGATGTGCCACCACACCTGGGTGAAGATTGTTTTTTTAAAAATTGTATAGTTTATCTTCAATTACATAAAATATTTCCCAACACCAAATAATCTTTAGAAGCTTCCCTCCTCTGATCATTGTAATACTAGTGCAGAAGTTTTGGTTTTGTTGGGCATTATTCTAAAGTCTACTAAGTAGTGACATCCAAGAGAACCAGGAGGCATCTTATACAGCAAGAAAGAAATGAGGTGTCAAAGATCCTGGCACGTAAACAGAATAATAAGTAATTGTATGAACATTTTAATCCCTTTTATGTTCACAAGTAACATACAGTTATGCATTTGCCAGCAAATAAAACAATACTCTGGCTGTCTCTTCTATGAGAGCAAGGGACCACTTTCAAGTTACTCTCCAAACTTGACTTGGGACTGTCTTCCTTCAAGGTTAAATGAATGGTGCTTAATATGGGTATTTAGTTCTGCTTTATTACTAAGAATTCACTGAATAGGAAGAACGAAAAGGAATGTCAATCTACCTCAACCCCCCCCCCCAAAAAAAAACCTCCTCATATCCATAAACTGAAATTAATGATTTCTGGAAGCAAAAAATTCTTTGAAGAAGAATCAAGGTGTTTTCACATGCTCTGCTTGGATCTTTAGCTTAATAGGGCCAATCAATCAAAAGAATAATGACTAGATGGGTATTTTTGTTGTTCTATTTTTAATGAAGATGAGACATTTGTATTCATTAAAATTAGAAAAAATATAAATAATGAATCACCTCAAATTACAGAATTTCCATATTTCTTGAAAACCTGACACTGTGTCTGCCAATAATAGCCACATGTAATATTTATGAAAGACTGGATTTTTGTAATGATAAATCCAACAATTGCCATGGTAATAACGTGGGCAGCAAGGATGAAATATATGGTAATAGAAGTGAGACTCGAATGGAGACAGTGTGTGTAGCATTGGAGCTTATGGATCCAGGGATGCTTCTGGGGTCTGCAAGGTGAAGCATGTACATCTTCTTAAACACATAAATGTATATGAAACTTGCCTAAGTAAAGAAATTTTTATTATTTTTTCATACTTGCTCATGATAATTTATTAATAATTTCTCAGATTCAAAGTTTATTTTCTTTCCCGATTGCCCTGTCACTTCCTTACTTGATTTATACTGTTTTTTACTTCATTCCAATTTTTCTCTAACTTTATCATTAAATTTTCTAAGATTTTTTCGATGGCTTCATTTCTCTTCCTCCTTCTTCCTTTGAATTATTTAGATGCAGAAATACTTCACATAAGTATTTCTAATACAACTGAGTGAGAAATCAACTTTTTTTTTTAGTACTAAGGATAGAAGAATAGAACTCAGGAATGCTCTGCCACTGAACTATACCCCCAAGTTGTTTTTTTAATTTTGAAACAGGGGCTTACTAAGTTGCTGAGGCTGGCCTCTAACCTGCAATCTTCCTGTCTCAGCCTCTCAAGTACTGGAATTACAGGCATCTGCCACCCCCTACTGGAGAAACCAACTTCTTAAAAAGTTTCTAGAAGCATTGTTAGTCTTCTCTTGAATAGCTTCTTTCTCATATAATCTTTTTCTTGTTTTGGAAACTCTAAGCCTAAATGCAAACTATAACCAACCAAACTTCAAGCCCTGTGATAGAATTAAAAATGTATATTTTGGTTCAACTGCTTTCTAATACCTTTAAAATCATGACCTTCAGTATACACTTATTAGCAAAGGTCAAATAATACATCTAAGTGCATGAAAATAAATTATAAAATCTTAGAATAGTAGAAAGTTGATCTGTTATGTCTGCAAAGTAATTACAAAAATGTTATTTTTAAGAGTTATTTGATTGAGTATAAACTTTTTCCAGGTATTCTTAAATTAACTATCTTTTATGGTTTTTTAAAAGTCAGTTTTTTCTTTGGATTATATGAGATAAGACCATGACAGAATAACAAAATAAACAAATAAATAAAATAAAAAATAGTTGAAATACATTATGCAGACAGACCTAATGTTATTAAAGAAAATATGCTTGAAAAGTATTTTTCAATTATTTCACAGAAAGTTACTTCAACCTCTGTTCATCATAAAGAGATATGAGAAGCATATCATATTTAACAAATTTTAATTCTTCAAATGCAAATCAGTAAGATGTTTTAAAAGCACAACAATTTATTTTATCATTGCTTAAAATCTTTATCTGTACTTAAATGTACTTACGGCTAATAAAAATATAATAGGATATAGATTAGAAACAAAATAAACAAGCCAAGCTTGGTGGTGCATGCTTGTAATCCCAGTACTTGGAAGGATGAGACAGGAGGATCACAGGTTCACGGTCAGCCTTGGCTACTTAGTGAGACCCTCTGCAACTTAGCAAGACCCTGTTTCAAAATAAAGAATAAAAAATAGGGCTGGGGATGTAGCTCGGAGGTAGAATGACCCTGGGTTCAGTCCCCAATTCCACAAAAGAAAGAGAGAAAGAAAGAAAGAAGAAAGAAAGAAAGAAAGAAAGAAAGAAAGAAAGAAAGAAAGAAAGAAAGAAAGAAAGAAAGAAAGGAAGGAAGGAAGGGAAGCTGAACAAACAAACAGTGTTCAGAAATGCATCCAATTTGATGTTGAAATCAAGCAGTTTCATCAAAATGATTTAAGAACTTGAGAGATAGACTAATACCAGGCTCTAAAGCAAGTCTTATCTTGTTCTGTGCAGATGGGTTCAGAGCTCTCTATTGAATTCTCTTCTTTACCACCTCTGATTCTTCCATATGAACCACTGCGAGTGGATCAAATTGGGGCCACCGATACTAATTTATGTATCTCCTGACTCTTCAATTTTTATTTGTGAAAGAGAGTTTTCAAAATGTTTGTGCCAAAATTATACTTGGATAATAAGGGTATATAAGCTCTGGGTATAAAGCTCAGAGGTAGAATACATGTTTAACATGCAGGAGGCTAGGGAGCACTTACAAAAAAGTGTAGATAGTCATAATAAAATTTTGATTTCATATTATGCAGATTTACATTAATTTACAAATTTTTTGGTACTAGGGATTGAATATAGGCATATTTTATCTCCAAACTACACTCCCATCCCTTTTATTTTATTTTTTTTATTTTGAAACAGAGCCCTGCTAAGTTGCTGAAGCTGCTCTTCAACCAGGGGTCCTCCTGTCTCAACCTCCCAAGTTCTGGGATTACAGGCGTGCACCATGTAATAAGCATGCACTCTTCTTATTTTATCTTTTGATTTGGCTCTGTTCTGTTCATCCTACCATAAAACATGACCAAGTACATTATATCATCTCTTACTAGGGCAATAAATTCTTAATGTTTAATAGAGTAGTACTACTAAGGTACTGGAAAGCAAGTGTCCTCCAAGTACCGAGAACTACCAAGTAAGGATGATGGAACTAGATTCTAAATTGCTTAACTTCCAATAGAAATGTATATCTATGGTGCTGTTGTTTGAATTTAGTCCACAGTGCAATGTATTAACAGCTGGATCCTTTATAAGGTAGCTGATTTATGAGGGCTCCATCCTCCTGTATGGCATTAGCAACCTTATAAAAAGGCTAGTGGGAGTTAGTTAGGCTGCCCTTTGCTTGTCCATCCCTTCATCTATGTGGGCACACAGCTTTTGTTCCTTCAAGAGGATGCAGTAGTCATTGTGCCATCAGAAAACAGAGACAAAATCCTCACCAGACACCAAACATGCTACTGCCTTGGTCTTAGAATTCACAGCCTCTCAAACCAGGAGAAGTAAATTTCTGTTGTTTATAAATTTCCTAGACTTAAGGTATTTTGTAATAGTACTACAAATGGACTAATATATGCCATAACACACTGTTTGAAAAATAGGATTATATTATCCTATTGACTTTGTTAATTTTTATTTTTGAAAACTGATTTAAAAAAATTGAGCAGTAAAACAGTTTTAAGGAGCATGTTATCCTGGAAATTTACTCTGAAGTCCTTACGTGAGAGTAACGTTAAATCAGATTAAGAATTAGGAAGGATGTGTTTACAGAATTGGTTGCTTTAATACTTCAATTTGCTTTAGGCAAAGATATATTCTAGTTTTAAGACATTTTTGGATAAGACATGCCACAGATGCATTTGACAGCATTCTAACACAAAGGTTCTCAACTTTCATAGTCTTTGGCCCTCTGCCTACTCACACCATGCACATACACATATGCACATCCACACATACACTCAGACACAAAGCCTCCAAAGTTATAGATTATAAGAATATAGAACCTTCAGAAGGTACTTGTGGAAATGAATGAAACTGAATCTTTAGTAGGTTAAAAACATGGAGAAAAGACTGTGTATCTATATACATATTGTGACCAATGGCATAAGCAATGATATGAGGCAGGAGTTTGGATTGTATGTAGACTCAGTGTCAGAAGTAAAATGCTGGCTGGGCTGAAGGGAAAGAAGGTGAAGCATACAAAGTCAGGTCAGATTGTAGAGGAACTTCAAGCCACATTTTTGAATTGATGAAAAAGAAGATAATTATATGTTTTAGAACACTAAAAGAAGAAAATGTAAACGTAATTTTTTTAAACAAGTGTACCTCTTTTCAACCTGATTATTTTCATTACGTTTTTTAAGAGCCCAGGCAAGAACATATTTCTGGTAAGTGTGAGTATAGTTGCAAATCAACCAGTTACGAAATTATGAAAATTGGCATTTGCTTTTTAGCCAAAATGATTTAAAGGGCTGAAAATCAAGTTATAATTGAATAGTCTGGGGTTTGCAATTTTATTTTAATTCTCTTCTTGATAATAAGTGGTTTTATGATTCTTTTCTTTAAGAATTATTTATATTGATACCAGTAAGTGTCAAAACTTTCAGCTCAAGCTCCAGGCATACTTTATTATGATATCAAACAACAACAACAACATAAGAGAGTGATATTCCAGATTGGTCTACCTATCCAGTACTTCTTAACTGATCATTGTTTCTCAAATTGGCTTCCCCCAAGGACATGATACACTATTATTAACTATAGTCAACATGCTGTACAATAGAGCTGCACAACTTATTCATTCTGCCTGACTGAAACTTAGTACCCTTTGACCACATCTTCCCATCTGTTTTCCCGTGACACCTGGGAAACACCTTCCTACCCTCTACTTCTACCTGTTCAAGCTTTTTAGATTCCCCATAGAAAGGATAACATACATATTTGTCTCTCTGTTCCTTATTTCACTGGAATATCTTCCATTTTAACCCATATTTTCCCCAATGACAAAATTTCTATTTTGAGAAAGATGAATAGAATTCTACATTTACTTTATCCATTTATTACTTGATGCACCCTGAGGTTAATTCTATACTTTGTTATTCTGAATAATGTTGTAAGTGACATGGGAGCACAGCTATCTCTTCACCATACTAATTTTTTCATCTCCATTGTATGTATACCAAAAGTGAGATAATTGGACCATGTGATAATTCTTTTGAGAACCTCCACGTCATATTCTGTAACGGTCATTTTAATCTGTATTCTAGTCAATAGTAAAGAATTTCTTTTCTTTTCATCCTTGCCAGTACTTGTTATCATTTCACTTTTTGTTATAGCCATTCTAATGGATGTGACGTAATATCTCATTGTGTTTTAATTTGCATTTCCCTGATGATCAATAATTTTGCTATTGGTATTTATATGTCTTCTTTTGAGAAATGTTTATTTGGGTCCTCTGCTCCTTTCCAAGTCAAGTTCTTAATTTTCTTACTAAGAAATTATTTAAGTTTCTTACACATTTTGAATATTGGGCATTTATCAAACATATGGCTTGCAAATATTTCTTGCATTTTATAGGCTAAGTCTTGACTCTGTTAGATTTTTAGTTGTTGTTGTTGCCTGGGCTGTTGGGATCATCTCTAAAACACCATTGCACAGACCAAAAATCAGGAAGATTTTTTCCTACATTTTATTCTAGTAAATTATAATTTAAATTCTTAAATCTGCTTTAAGTTGATTTTTGTATATGATGTTAGATAAAGATCCAATTTCATTCTTTTACATGTGGATATCTAGGTTTCTCAGTATAATTTTTTAAAGAGATCTTTTCTCCAGTATATATTTTTGACAACTTTGTAGACTGTTAATATGTGAATTCTTTTGTGTATTATTTTGTTTCTTTGTTCTCTGTATCTGCTTTTATGCCAATACCATACTGTTTTTTATTATTATAGCTTTGTAGTATATTTTAGGTCAAATAACATGATGCCTACATCTTTGTTCTTTTTGCTAAAATTACTTTGGATGTTCTGGGTTTTTTGTGATTCTATTCAAATTTTGGGACTTCTTTCTATTTCTAGAAAAAATTTTATTGAAGTTTTGATGGGAATTTCATTGAATTAGAGACCTCTTTTGATAGTATGGATGTCTTAACCGTATTAATTCCTCCAGTTCATAAACATGAGATCTCATTCCATGTTTTTGTCATTCAAGAAAGTTGCATAATTTTCAGCATGTGTATTATTCACCATTTTTATCAAAAATTTTTATATGCCTATTTATTTTTATTCTCACTTCATCCCATAAAGGATTTAGAGTTTCTTTCATGGATTCAAACAATAAAGCAAGATGAAATAAATTAAAAGATAAGAAAGATGAAACAAAGGGACAAAGAATCGTGATAGGAAACAACAGCAGTAACCCTTCATGACACCACGCCCTTCCTCCTCTTCTGCATCCCCAGCTGAGAAGACAGACTTTCCTGGTATGAGCAAGAGATTTTATTTGTTTATTTTTAATATGCTGGCAAATTGGGTTATTTATTTAATTCTTTTTGGCTATCTCATTGCATAAAAATACTATTGAGTGATTTTTGTATGTTGATTTTGTATCCTGCAACTTCGCTGAATTTATTTATTGGTTCTAGCAGCCTTTTGATAGAAACTTTAGGGTTTCCTATATATAAAATGATGTTATCTGAACTGGGTACAGTGGTACATTCTTGTAATCCTAGTACTTGGAAGGTTGGAACAGATAGATTGCAGGTCTAGGCCAGTACACCATAACTTAATGAGATCCTCCTTCAAAATAAAAAATAAAAGGAGCTATAGGTATACCTCAGAGGTGGAATGCCCCTGGGTTCAATCCCCAGGACAACAAAAAAATAATAAAGTAAGAAAAATGATGAAGTAATCTGGAAACAGATAATTTCATTTTTTCCTTTCATTTATTTTTTCTTGCCTAATTGCTCTGGCCAGAACTTCGCGTATTATATTGAATAAAAGAGGTAAATATGAGCATCCTTTTCTCATTCCTGACCTTAGAGGAAAAGCTTTTGACTTTCAAGTATGATACTGGTTGTGAACTTGTTATATATGGCCTTTATTATGTCAAGATGTTTTCTTTCTATACCTAGATCTATTGAGAATTTTTATTGTGTAAAGATACTGAATTTTGTAAAAAAATAAAATAAAAACTTTTGCATTTATTGGGATGATCATAAAAATGTTATCCTTTATTCTGTTAATATGGTATATTAGGTTTATTGATATGTGTATGTTGAATTATCCTTGCATTTCAAAGACAAACTCCATTTTATTATAGAGTATGATTCTTTTAATGTTATGAATTTCATTTGCTAGTATTTTATTGAAGTTTTTATATCTCTGTTCACAGGGATAATGAACTATAATTTTCTTTTCTTGTAGTTACCTTGTCTGGCTTTGGCGTAGTTTAATGCTAGCCTTGTAAATTGGCTGGTAATTTAGGCTTTGCATTTTTCTATACTACTTTCAGAAAGGATATTGAGAATAAAATATATTTTACTGTCTGTATTTCTGCATGCATATAGGTAATATAAAGAATTACAATTATATTTTAGGTAGAAATTTTATTTAGGTATTAAACTTTGTTAAAGTCATTTCAAAAAATTTCAGTTTCTTCATTGGAATATGAATATAATTATGTCACTTATAGGATCTTTTTCTTGTCAATTAAATGGTCAAGATATTTAAAATATTAAAAATAACATGATAGCTGGTATTATTATTGCTACTGCTAGCCAGTATAACATCAATGATCGGAAAACAAAAAGAGAGCATAAAGTTCAGTGAAAGACTACACTACCTAGAAATGCACTTGAAACATGTTATTCTATCTAGATATGAAGAGTTTGCAGGTGGAACCACACCCTTTGACTACAATGTAGAAGAAAGTAGAATGCGTAGCTCATTATTTTCTTTTATTATTCCTCAACACTAGACACCCTATAATTATGCTGATTATCTCTTTCACTGGGCTCAGCTTTCAGCAGGATTGCACATCTATGGCATTTATAAAAGGTAAATGTTGCATCTTTTTAACACGTTAGCAAAGAAGAGCTTTTAAATATTTCAATCCTCTGTTATGGATATTTAGGAAAACATAAATGAGATTATAAAGATTACAAAAATCCTTATAATGGCTCTAAGATTATAAAAATTCTCAATAGATTTAGGCATATAAGGAAAATACCTCGATGTAATAAGGGCCTTATGTGACATAAGAAGGCATTAAGAAAAGAAAACAAAACTTGCATGTTTGAGGTAACTTTTAAAATTTATAATATCCGAGCAGGGCGTGGTGGCGCACGCTTGTAATCCCAGCATTCGGGAGGCTGAGACCGGAGGATCCGGGTTCATGGCCAGCCTCAGCTACCTAGTGAGGCACTCCGCAACTTAGTGAGACCCGGTTTCAAAATAAAGAATAAAAAATAGGGCTGGGGGTATAGCTCGGAGGTAGAACGCCCCTGAGTTCAATCCCCAGTACTGCCAAAAAATAAATAAATAAATAAAATAAAATCTATGGGGAAAGCTGGGTGTGGTGGCACACACTTGTAATCCCAGTACTTGGGAGGCTGAGACAGGAGGATCATGGGTTTGCGGTCAGCCTCAGCTACTTAGTGAGGCCCTCCTGAACTTAGTGGGACCCTGTTTCAAAATAAAGAATAAAAAGAGGGCTGGTGTGTAGCTCAGAGGTAGAATGCCCCTGGGTTCAATCCCTGGTACCACACACACAAAAATAAAATAAAATAAAATAAAATGAAATCTATGGGGAAAAAATATCCTGTTTTATCCTGAACGCAAGTTCATATAATTATACTCATGATGCAGGGTAGAGATAGGGGTAAAGGGTAGTCATTTGACAAGTTCAAAGCTGCTGGATGTTAATACTGGAATGAAAACACATAGCCTCTGTGATTTCCTACATTTTATCCCAGGATCAAACAAAGAAACAAATAAAATTCTTATATCTAAGCAGTGACTAAATATTGTGTCTTTGCCCCAAATTGCAAACTTTGACTTTTCACAAATCTTTAATATACCACATAGATTCAGGAATTTTTATCTTCTTCTTGGTTCCATTAAACCCATTTCAGTGAATTTTTTGTTTGTTTGTTTGTTTCTTTGTATACAGATCTAAATAGAATCGCAAAAATATGCTATATCTTTTGGAGAAAGGAAATGATTTATAAATAATTGATGATTAGTCAAAATGAAATTATTTTTAACACTTTTTTTTTTTCAGTACTGGGGATTGAACTCAGGGGCATTCTACCTCCGAGCTATACCCCCAGCCCTATTTTTTATTCTTTATTTTTAAACTGAGTCTTACTAAGTTGCGGAGTGCCTCACTAGGTAGCTGAGGCTAGCCGTGAACCCAGATCCTCCAGTCTCAGTCTCCCAAATGCTGGGATTACAAGCGTCCACCACCACACCTGACTCTTTTTAACACTTTTTAACACTTGATAAAGAAAAGTTAGGTCAATTTTGGAGCAATTAATAAAGTATTTTAAATAAAATTTTAGATTGATCTGTATCTCAAAATAGAATGATCATGTTTTTTGCTTTTGTTTTTATTTTTGTTTTATTTTGGTTTGATTTGGTTTGCATTATCTCAGTGCTTTTCCTATAATGTTAAGAAATGATATCACATCTGGTCTGATCTGACATTCTGGTCAGAAACTTAATTTTCAAAGATATGAAATCTTTGTTTGCATGGAGAAATCATTTTCAATAATGCATTCAAATCTCAAAGACTGACAACTAGCTAAGAACATTGATATAATGCTTTTCTCAGAACTGTCCCTAATTATGAATTTTTTTTGTCTTATGAATAGAATATTATTGCCTACCATCCTTCTCCCTCTTCATCACCTTATTCTAGATGAAATTAATGGAAGCAATTGATTCTGCATTATCTAAATTATGTTTTCTATCTATAAAGGAAAAAATAAAGACCTATATGTGAATCTGTTTTTCATATCTTCTGTCATTTAAACCAAGGAACAGGACATTAGATATTAATTATAGTTGTTTAAAATTCTCCATAGGTAGCTTTTTAAATAAATGGAAGCTCCTAGTGTAATTACAAACTGAATTTTTTAAAAAAGAGATACACAACTTATATACCTAAATAAATGTTATCTTTCAAGGAAGTTACCTTATAAAATAGCAACATTATTGAAATAACTACTTTTAGCCTATAGTAACAATGAAAGGCTTATATGGATTTAAAACTTAGTTTTACCTCTTAAAAATGAGGAGCCCAAGATGGTAACTGAGTGAAACACCTCTCCTCAGGTGAGGTAAATTCAAATCAAAACTGCAATAAAAGCAGCTTCTTGATGGAAGAAATAAAGGAGCAAAAACGTGAACAAAGTAATGAAAATTGAAGCACAGCTGAACAGAACCCAGAAAGTGGACCAAGGAGAGCAAAGGAGCCAGTCCCTGTGGAAGCAGTGGCTATATTAAGCCAGCTGCCTGGGGCGAGGTCTACTACCACTGAGCCCTCTAACGACCTGCATACCCAGCAACCAGATGTGAAGTAAGCAACTCCAGAATGCCACATCTAATCAGGTAGCATATCCCTGCATGATCAACAGTGACCTGAACACCTGGGACAACCAGTTTAAGCCCGCAGCGGGAACACCCCAGTTCACCTCTCCCTCCAGAGCCAGAGCAGCACTCAATTGCACTGTAGAGCTTGAATCAAAACTGTCATAAAAGCAGCTTCTTGATGGAAGAAAGAAAAGACATATCCACTATCTCTAATCTTTACCATGTATCACCTCAACACACTCAAACTCTTATTCCACTGGATCATACCTTCTACTTTACCCTATTCTTGCATTCATCACTGCAGCTTCTCACCCAACCTTCACCAGTGAATACAACCTGTCCTTGTATGTACCAGTGGACACCTCTAAATCCCTACTGCAGAGATTGGACAAGAGAGGTGAACCACCAGAAAGGACTGCCAAACCCTAAGGATAAACTCACCTCTGCTGATAAAAGGAATAGCTCAACACATCCCACATCAAGACCTAAAAACACAGAGACCACAAACTGTCCTACTCACACCTCTGAGACTAATCCCCATAACAGAAGCAACAAACGGACCTTATAAGTCAACACCTAAAACCCACCAATGACACCATTAGAGTGGGCAGAAGAAGCCCTAGAGTAAGTTTGAAACAGGGTTTCACTAGGTTGCTGACAGTCCTGCTACTTGTCAAGGCTGTCCTCGAACCTGCAGTCCTCCTGTCTTAGACTCCCAAGTAGTATGTGCCACCATGACTGGCTTTGCATATGTTTATTAGCATTGTCCTCTTCTAACTAATTACCTTGTAATAATAATTATTAACATCTACTGAGCATCTATATGGTCTAGAAAGTGTTCTAAGTATATATTCCCATGTACATTTTCATTTAATCTTCAACAAAACCAAATTGAATAAGTGTTATTATTACCCAATCTTATGGTAGTTCAGTTAACTTTGGCTTTTCAATAAACAAGTCCAAAATGTAATGACTTTGAGGTGGGGGCATAATTCCCACAGGTTTGTTCAGATTGGAAGAACTGACTTATTTATTCACTTCCAATTATTTGCCAATTTTGAGAAACAGTAGATATGGGAAAGAAAGAATCAGACTGAGGTAGAATTAAAGGATGGTAGCAAACATTTAAGTATTTTTGAGTATCCTGTGGGCACTTTTTTAGTGCAGGAAAGAAAGAGAATTGAGTTGAGTTAGCATCGCTTTCACTGTGCTCATAAAGCACATTACTTCACTTCTGCCACGGCTCTGATCCCTAGCATTTATACATTGATGTCTGCAGTCCAAGAAGTCTGTCGACAGCAGGGATGATGGCCTTTTGTATTTTAAGGTGCAATTAAATACAAATTCTGGGTGACAACAAATAGTTTTTTATCATAAGCATGTCCATACAATATTTGGGACACACTATTCTAAAAATGATTCATTACTAATCTGAAATTTAAGTTTAACTGTGTGTCCTATTCTGTTTTTTAATTTGCTTCATTTTGCTTTTTTGTTTGTTTGTTGTTTTGCTAAATAGGGCATAACTTCCTTAGAAATGAATGTCTAGTACAGGCCTGTCATAGAAGAGGTACCAATAAATACTATTTGAATATTGAATGATAATTTTTGAAGTTTCATCTAATAATGTGATATCATTGCTCCACTAACTTTCTGGATATCACAGACTCTAGTTTGAATTTTAAATACAAATATCATTACCAATTATAATAATTAAAAACAAAAGAATTGTGTCATCCATATTTCTGCAGCACCAAATAATTTTCAAAGGTCAGAGGCAGTACTTGCACTTTTTAGGAATAGATTATGAGTAATTACACAATTAAACTGTGACTGCAGATAAAAAGAGAATTCGGGGAGTGAATGATGCTTAGCTGGTTCAAAGGAAGAGCTTCATACTTACATAAGGCGCTCTATTTCTGGTTCAGACATTCTCTTTCATCTTTTAGAATCAGATCATTCCTTTTCTAACATGACTGTGGCAGGTCCAAAGAAAGAGAAAAATAACTTAATTTAGAATGCTGTTGGCTGCAAGTGAGCAGCATTTATTTTCAATGCCACCCCATTTCTTATGCCTTGCATTCTTCCAACTGCTAATTCAGACAAAGAGCAAAATGACATCCTTGAGCAAACAGTCTAGTACCCTTTCCCAATCTGGGATGTGACAGACACCACACTTGAAGCATGCTCTTTTTGTGGTCTTTATATAGCATAATAGACTAATCAAGTACAAGTTGAACAGACTGAAAGGAAGAATTATTTCACACTCCTGCTGATGCTGCTGGAAAGTGTACAAATGATTGTGGAGTGCTTCCTTCACATTTTTACCCCTTAGAATAGCATATAGAAGACAACCTAGAAGTATTAGAATTCACAATGCCATGTGTCTACTGAAAATATAATCTAATTCATTGGACACTAATATACACATATGCATATATAAGTATATATGCACATACTTTTTGTTTAGTTTCCTGGTTATTTTTTATTGTTCTTTATTGACCTGAAACTAAAATATTAAGTAGCAGAAGAAGTAGCAAGATCTAATTTTCTGTTCAAGTCAAGGAAATGTACTTTCATAGAGATTTGAAAGTCTGCCATCCAATAAGTACTATAGGATGCTTGAAAAAAAAATTCATATTAAAGTGGTAAAAAGGCGTGAGTTGCCTTTATTAGTCACCTTTTTGTCATTGTAACAAAATACTTAAAACAGACTACTTTTGAAGAAAAGAAGTTTACTCAGCTCACATTTACAGATAAGGTTTGAAGTCCAAACTGCATAGCACAGGTTCTGTAACAAAGGCCGCCCCTTGGTGCAACTCTTCAAAGTGCAAATGGCAAGGGGATAGGGGTGGGGGAAGGTGCACACCGGAGCAAGCAAGTGACTATGTCTCAAATGAGGAGCAGAGAGAAAAATACAGGAAGGTCCAGGTTTGCTTATGTTGTGACAACCCTTTCTTAAGAACTCAAAGAGCCAGCCTGATGTGGTGGCACACACTGGTAATCCTAGTGCTTGAAAGGCTGAGACAGGAGGCTTGTAGGTTCAAGGCCAGTCTCAGCAACTTAGGAAGACCCTCACAACCTAGCAAGACCCTGTTTCAAAATAAAAAGACTGGTAATGTAGCTTGAATGTAGAATATCCCTGGTTTAATCCCCAGTACCCTACACACACACACACACGCACACACACACACACACACACACGGACTTACAAAGAACTACCACAGGCTCTCCTACAAACTACTTCATATCCCTAAGTCACCTAAGACCTTACATAGGTCCCACTTCTTAAAGACTCCACCACTTCCCAACAGCAACATTCTGGGGACCAAGCCCTTAACCACAGTGGACATGTGAGGGACACTAAGACCACACTCA
Source organism: Graphiurus murinus (assembly GCA_004027655.1). Lineage (NCBI taxonomy): Eukaryota > Metazoa > Chordata > Mammalia > Rodentia > Gliridae > Graphiurus > Graphiurus murinus. The sequence goes on along the minus strand of PVLC010008597.1, from coordinate 33,474 downwards.
AACTATAGTAGTACCAAAGCCCGTACAACAGACAAAATTAACCCAATAACAGTTGCGATGATCCAGGGACATAGATGTCTGCAGAGACCAACATTTTCTTTTACTTCTTAAGAGAGATGTTCACTCAATCAAAACCATAAAATTAAACAAACCGATACCAGTTTACAGTAGGGTAAGAAAATCTCTGAGAATTTGGTGACAATGTCAGCTTTGTATTACACTCCGTAGTTTATCTAATCTTATAAGGATCAGATGTTTGTCCTCCACTTGTGGTTCTCTTAGAAATTTTTCTTGTTGGTAAGTCAAAAATTTCATTTGAGAGTTTTACATTTACATTTGAGATTTATATATACTTATATATACATATTTATAATATGAACTACATTTATATATACATAAATAAATTTACATTACATATTATACATTATGGTTGTCAGCTTTCTATCACTATGACAAAATACCTGAGAAAACAAACTAAGAGGAAGAAAGAATTATTTTGGCTCACAGTTTTAGAGGTTGCAATCTATAGTCAGTTGGCTCCATAGCTTTTAGACTCAATGATGAAATAAATCATCATGGCAGGGAGCATGTGATAGAAAAAAGCCAATCAGCTCATGATGGCTGGAAAGCAGGGGGCAGGATGGGGTCCCAATATACTCTTCAAGGACACACCTACAATGACCTACTTCCTCCAGCTAAGTCCCACCTCCTAAAGGTTTCACCATCTTGCAGTGATGCCATGAGTGAGCAGGTTACCAAGCCTTTAGCATATGGCCTCCGATGGATGCTTCAGACCCAAATATTAGTGCATTACATAAATTTGAGAATTTATATATTATTCTTCTTTATGTCTGCATAATCCTTTCCTAGTTGTCTTCCCCAGACCAAAGTGAAGCAATATAAATGAATAAAGTAATGGAACCAAGTTCTTAACAGGATCAGGACTGCTTTTGTCTAAAGGTCTGGAGTGCCATGTTACCCTCATTCTCATCACATAGAACTGTGTTGCCATTTGACAGAAGCCATGATGGAGGCCTTTGATGGCAGAGTGCCGGCCCACTTATAGATGTGTAGCCAAGAGAAGACTCCAGAGACCAGGGAACCTCTACACACATTTTGACTTTGCTACAGGATCTCTGAATTTCTGACTTTGCTGTAGAAGTGCATAAATCCTAATAAACTAAGGGTATCTAAGGAAATTTATCCTAGTTCAAATGCCTTTACATTAGATATCCATAGTTTATTCAAATCTATGCACTTTCTTTTTCCAGCCCGATTAAACATAAAACTTAGTGTAAAGAAGATATAGAAAGGAGCTTCAGCCGGGTGTGGTGGCACACGCTTGTAATCCCAGCATTCGGGAGGCTGAGACCATAGGATCCGGGTTCGCAGCCAGCCTCAGCTACCTAGTGAGGCACTCCGCAACTTAGTGAGACTCGGTTTCAAAATAAAGAATAAAAAATAGGGCTGGGGGTATAGCTCGGAGGTAGAACGCCCCTGAGTTCAATCCCCAGTATGGAAAAAAAAAAAAAAAAGAAAGAAAGAAAGGAGCTTCATTATGCTCTAATTTGAAGATTTGTCAACATTAATATTTCAATCCTTTCTTTGCCCTGCTTCTATGTGGATTTTTCATTTGAATGTAAGCATTCAAATGACTTGAGAAAATTAATATTAACTAATTAATACTAACTTTAAATTGACTTGAGAAAATTAGTTCAGAGACTCTTATATTTCTTAATTTAGAAAATGGAGTTCAGGTTTAATTTCCCAGTCTTTTTTTTTCCTCCTACAGATTGATAATATAGGTGGGCGTAGGTATTGTTAACACATTCTAGTTCTATAGATAAAATCGGGATTCTTGTGACACTCCCTATTTCCCTCTTCCTTTTCACATCCTTCTAGTTTTCCCTATGGCATTCATTTGTGAATCACTCCCAGGCAGCTGTAAACAGGCCAGGCAGAAGCCGGGCGTGGTGGTGCACGCTTGTAATCCCAGCATTTGGGAGGCTGAGACCGGAGGATCCAGGTTTGCGACCAGCCTCAGCTACCTAGTGAGGCACTCCGCAACTTAGTGAGACCCTGTTTCAAAATAAAGAATAAAAAATAGGGCTGGGAGTATAGCTCGGAGATAGAATGCCCCTGAGTTCAATCCCTAGTACCACACACACAGAAAATAAAAAAATAAAAAACAGGCCAGGCAGAAGCCAGCAGCAGGGTGCTGATGACTAGCTACTGGTGATGTGGGGACACAGTCACCCAGTGTAGGTAGGGGCATCACAAAGGCTGGATCAGGGAGAACAGTTGTCTCCAGCACTAAGTGTCTAGCCCTTCACAATTTTCATCCCCAGAGAGAATAAACAAAAGCTAGGAAGATTTCAGTTGCTGTAACATGTAGTGGAATTGCCTAATGAAGCAGGCAGGAAAATAACAGATGGTGCATTGAATGTCAATATATGAAAATACCCTTGCAACTAACACAGAAGGCTGGTAGTACCAGGGGAGTTGAGAAAAAAACAGAGAATACTCCCCACTGTCTCTCAGGTCCTTCTCGTTTTTATCTCACTTCCCGGTCAAGGGCTGTGTCTGTAGTCTCTAATGGCTTCACCCCAAATCATGGTCCACCTGGAGGCCTAGGTTTCAAGTTCTATGCTCTCTTACTTTCTTCTCTCTGCTCAGATTTGCTTCCTTATGTTTCTTCTCTTACATGTTAGCTATTTTTTAGACCATTTGAAGGTTTATTCCTTCCTTATTTCCATGCCTCTGTGTCTGTCCTTTAGAATGATTCCAAATCTAGGGCTACGACCTTGCCATCTTTCATCACTTTGATTTCTTCAATTTTTTTCTCTTGTTTCTTTATAATTGAGCCGTACCCACCATCGCCACCACCAGTCCTTCTGGTTTTCTGTTTGCTTTCTTAATCTTCCAGATCTTTCCACTCTGTCTTACTAGACTTTGCACTTCCCCTATTAAAGTTAGCTGGAAATTTATTAATATCTAATATGCATTTGACATAATGATTTTGGTCTAACAATTACCCAAAGTAATTATCAGAGAAGACGTGTGGACCATTATATCTTAAATCATCCAAGCACAGCTTCTCTTCTCACATAGCTATACATTTCCTTAAGCACATACAAAAAAAAAAAAAAAGAAAGAAAAAAAGAAAAAAAAAAACTACAAATAATCTACAGCTTCAGTTGGATTGGGTTTTGCTGCTCTGGGAATAAAATCTAGCTAACACAACTTTCTATTAGTCAGAGTTCTCCAGAGAAATAGGGAAAATGATGTGTGTGTGTGTGTGTGTGTGTGTGTGTGTGTGTGTATTTGTGTGTTTTCTTTGGAAAACCTTAGTATTTGTTCAATGGCCTTAAACTGATTGGGTAAGTATGACCACCAACCTGTGAAGGGCTCTGCTTTACATAAAGAAAATGAATCATTAATTGTTGGTCACATCTACAAAATTACAAAATATCTTTACTGGAACATCTAAACTGGGGTTTGACCAAACAACTGGGCACCATAGCCTAGCCAAGTTGACACATAACATTAACCTCACAGTGTAGTTTCCAGATCTATGGAAGGGAAGAAAGGGTCACTTAGTGGAAAGAATGTTTGTTTGTTTGTTTGTTTGTTTGTTTGTTTTTGCGATACTAGGAATTGAACCCAGGGGCATTCTACCTCTGAGCTACAACACTAGCTCTATCTTTTACTCTTTATTTTGAATCAGGATCTCACTAAGTTGTGGAAGGCCTCACCAAGTAGCTGAGACCAGCCGGGAACCTGTGATCCTCCTATTTCAGCTTCCCAAGTATCGGGATTACAAGTGTGTACCACCACACCGGGCAAATGTTTCAAAATGTAGAATAGTCAGCCTTCCATATTCTTAGTTCTACATCCTGGATTCTACCACCTGCAGAGAGAAAATATTTTTAACAATTTTTTTGAAAAGTGAATCTGTACTGAACATGTACAGACTTGTTTGTTACTATTCTCTAACCATATACTATAGCAACCATTTATATAGCATTTACATTGTATTAGATATTATAAACTATTTACAGATTATTTAAAGTATACAGGAAGATATGCAGTGGTTATATGCAAATACTATTCTGTGTCATATAAGGAACTTGAATGCCTGGGGATTTGGGTGTTCATAGGAAGGTCCTAGAACCAATCTCCCTGGAATACAGAGGGACAATTATACTTGACACTACTGAGCTATACACTTAGAAATGGCTAACATGGTAAATTTTATGTCACATTTTTTACAATAAATTTTTTTAGCACAGAAGAACAAATATACAATTTCCTATCTCAATAGACATAGAATAAAACTAAGCGCTCCAAAACCAATGCTCACTCATGATTTATGCCTGAAATATGAAAGAGCTCCCTCCCTATGGTTGGTTGACCCTACCCCCAATTCATATTCATTTCCTAATGCCTGGAATCAGCGAATACCACCTTCTATGGAAAAATAAACTCTGCAAGTGAGACGGAGTGAAGAATTCTGAAACAGACAGCATACTCTAGATTGTCTGGATGGAACCAATGTAATCACAACAGTTGTAATGAGAGGCAGGTGGCAGGAGTCAGGGCATAGAAAGAGTTGTTATGATGTACTGGAGATGGACTTCTTTGGCTACCGAGGCATATTGGCAGCCACTAACAGCTGCAAAAGTCAAGGAAACAGATTCTTTCCTCAGAACTTTCAGAAGAAACCAGCCGAAGTACCAATACTTTGACTTCAATATAGTAAAAATTATTTTAGAATCCCCATGATTGTAGGAAAATAAATGTGCATGGTTTTAAGCTACTAAGTTTCTGGTAATTTGTTACAGTAGTGAAGAGAAGTCAATACTTTTGCTTCTCTTCATCTATGCTTTTATGAAAGAGATTAAGCACTTTTTTGGGTGGCTAAGTGTGTTAAGCATTTTTCTAGATTTTTGGAGATACATTAAGACAAAACAGATGAAAAACAGTACAAATAAAAAACTGCTCTGTTGAACTTGCATGCTAATGGGGAAGTAGGGGGAAATGATAAATAAGTGACATAAAAAGTTACTTATAATTTCTGTGTGTGTATGTGTGTGTGCATGTGTGTTTTACTGGGGATTGAACCCAGAGGCATTCTATGTCTGAGAAACATCCCAAACCCTATTTTATTTTTTATTTGGAAACAGGGTCTCACTAAGTTGCAGAGGGCCTCTCTAAATTGCTGAGGCTGGTGGCAAACCTGCAATCCTCCTATCTCAGCCTCCCAAGTACTGGGATTACAAGTATGCACCACAATGACCATCTATATAGCGATAATTTCTAAAGAGAAAAATAGCACAGAGAACAGAGATGATATGTATCATATTAGAAGGAGTAAGTTAACTTTTCAGGTTGGGAGAAGGGGAAGGAAGGACTCACTAAGAAAGTGATATCTGGGTAAACACAAGAGGGAGCATGAAGAATCTTGAACCTTGCATATGTGTCTGAGGGAGGAGTGATCCAGCCAGGAAAAATTAGCAAATGCAAAGTGTAGAGGGAGAGGCAAGTCAGAGCTGTCCAATGAAACAAAAAGACCAGTATGGCTGGAGTGGAGGAAGCCAGGAGAGAGAAGTGGGGGATAAGTTAGAGGAGTAAGGATAAGTAGAGGAGAAGGTCAGGCCAGACCCTGCAGATTACAGAGAGAACCTAAATTTCCTTAGGAGTCCCTTGGATGATTCTGCAGAGAGGAGAGGTACGATTCAATCTCTGTGACACAAATTATTCTATCACTGTTTAGGATACAATTTGAAATGGAAGAAAGGTGGAAGTAGGAGCACCAGTTATGAAGTTTAAAAAATATCAGGCTTAGCTGGAGTGGTGGCCCACACCTGTAAGCTCAGTATTTGAGAGTTTCAGACAGGAGGATTGTAGGTTTGAGCCCCACCTCAGCAACTTAGTGAGACCCTGTTTCAAAATAAAATAGGACTGAAGGTATAGCTCAGAGGTAGAAGGCCCTTTGGCTCAATATTCAATATATATATTAAGTACTGAGTACTCTCTTGAGTATTTAATATATATATTGAAATATGGAGTGAGAAAGTACTCAGTAATTAATATATATATTGAATATACATATATATTCATATATATGTGTATAAATATGTATATATATATGTATGTATGAAAGAAAAAATGATGATACCTTAGGCCATGGAGGATGCAGCATGGAAGAGAACCAAAAGTGATTTTTTTAATGTGCTTTTATTGGTGCATTATGGTCTCACATAATAATGTAAATCATGTTGACAATGACATACATGCACACGGCACTTGGTGCCCACCTCTCCTTTCCATACAGAGTATATAACTATTTATAATTCTTCCTTAGGCAGAATCTCCATGATTCATTAAAAAGTTAATTGTGGAGTCTGAGAGAGATGTCCAGGGTTCAGGCCTGGATAACTGGTAGAATGGAGTTGCCCTAGCTGAGATGCAGGCAGAATAAGTTTGGTTGGGGAGGGGTGACAAACACCCAGCTTCTGTTTTAAATACATATTAAGCATTCAAGTAGATGTGATGAGTAGGTAGTTGGATATACACATTTAAACATAGAAGAACTGAACAAATTAGAGATTCTAGAGATTTAAATTTAGCATCATCAAAAAGAGTGCTTGAAGCCAAGAGTAAGTATAAATAGAAGAGAGAAGAATTTAAGAAAAAAAAAAAACTTGGTTCCTGGAACTCTGACATGTCAACAAAGGGGAGATGAAAAACCTACAAAAAGGATGAGAATGGCTAGAGAGATAGAAGGAAAAACAAGAGGATGATGCTCTGAAGTCCAAGAAAATTCTTTGTGCACAGGTCCTGTGCCTGGTGTGCCTGATTGACCACACAAAATGAAGACTGAGCATTAGCCTGTGGTTTGAGCCATAGAAGGCAAAGGTAAAAATAGCTATCTACAAAAACTCTTGACAAACCTCACACACAATAACAAAACTTTAGAAACAGCTTTGTTGAACTCTCAAGACAAGACAAATATGCCTTCTTTCATTTCATATGATTTCAGACTGGTACCAGAGGTTATGAACAATAAATAGGACAAAATGAATTTTAAGAATTGGAAGAGGACATGGTGGTGCATGCTTGTAATCCCAGTAATTGTGAGGCTGAAGCAGGAGGATCGCAGGTTCGTGGCCAGCCTCAGCAATGTAGCAAAGCTCTCTGCAACTTAGTGAGATCCTGTCTCAATATAAAAAATAATAGGGCAGGAAGTGTAGCTCAGAGGTAGAATGCCCCTGGGTTCAATCCCCAGTAACACACACACACACATACACACACACACACACACGAATTGTAAACACATAAAAACTTTTTCACAGTTTATATGATGTCATATCAAATGAAATATGATCTACAAGAAAACATTTAGAAACCGGTGATTTGAAACTTGTTAGATTAAATATTAGAATACTTAAGTCATATTATTCCACCATAATAAATATAATACTACTGTGTCAATCAGCTTCTCATTCATTGTTTTGACCCAAATACCTGACATGAACAACTTGGAGAAGAAAAGATTGATTTTGCCTTGGAGTTTCCGAGGTGTCAGTCGCTGGTGGGCTGGCTCCATTACTCAGGGCCTGAAATGAGTCAGACCTCTATGGAAGGGCATGGTGCCAATGTCAGTTCACTCCAAATTAATTTATGATATTGGGATAATTTTTATCAAATCCTAACAGAAAATCTTAAAATTCATTTGAAAGAAGAAGTTGTTAGATTCTCAGAAAATTGTACTACCTTGTGTGTGTGTGTGTTTTGTTTTTTTTTTTTTGTTTTTTTGTTTTTTTTTTTCCGGTACTGGGGATTGAAAGTCAGGGGCATTCTACTTCCGAGCCATATCTCCAGTCCTATTTTTTTTTTTTTTTTTTTGCGGTACTGGGGATTGAACTCAGGGGCATTCTACCTCCGAGCTACACCCTCAGCCCCATTTTTTATTCTTTATTTTGAAACAGAGTCTCACTAAGTTGCGGAGGGCCTCACTAGGTAGCTGAGGCTGGTCGCGAACCCGGATCCTCCAGTCTCAGCCTCCCGAATGCTGGGATTACAAGTGTGGGCCACCACACCCGGCTGCCCAGCCCTATTTTTTATTCTTTATTTTGAAACAAGGTCTCACTAAGTTACTGAGTGCCTCACTAAGTAGCTGAGGCTGGCCGCAAACCCGGATCCTCAGGTCTCAGCCTCCCTAATGCTGGGATTACAAGCGTGCGCCACCACGCCCGGCTGTACTTCCTTATGAAAACATAAACACATTTCAAATTGTTCATAAGGCAAATAATAATAACAATAATAATGCTAAATCTACAAATAACAAAGTGAAAAATTACAAAATGTAAAAAAGAAAGTTATCTCATTTATAAAGAGTTCTTAAGACCATTCAATATATTGAGCCAAATAGATGCACTAAATTCATAAAGAATTGTCAAAATTAGAAAAATAAAGATCGATTTTCATTAAAAGATCAAAATATATTTACAAATTTTTAAATGCATTAAGAATTTAAAATTTTATTTTAAATTAATACAATGCCATGTTTCCCTATCAAAGTGTTAATAAGTCAAAATGCTGACTTTTTCAAAATATGCAATTTGTTTTCCAATGTTTATTTCTTCATCTAGAAAGAGAAATGAGATCTGTCAAGCCTATTTTCCAAAAGGTGAAAGCATAAATTGAACAATCTTTCTGGATTGAAATATATTTACAGAAATTTAAATATGCTCCCTTTTGACCAAACAAATTTAAGGAATTTATCTGAAAGAAAGCAGAAAAAGTTTACATAGAGCCATACATAGCCCACAAAAGTGAAGAAATAGAAAATATCTTTGATATATTAACAGAAAGAAACATAATTTACAAAAACTACATGTGGATGGTATATTTTTATAAAACAAAAATAATTATATATAGGATATATTCAAATACCTTAAAATTTCCAGAAGTAACATGCAGAAGTGATTATTTCTGAGACATGTTTTTTTTTATTATTTCTCTGTACTCTTTTCATTTTGAAATAGGTTTTATTCATTTGCCAGAATAAATTATTTTCAAGACAAAATTAAATGAGGCAGACAAGTTCTTCTTGTTCTTACAAAATATTTGTGTTATTTTTAATTTATTTTTCACTTAGGTACTTTTCCCTAGAGCTAAGTATAAGAATGTTACACATGAGGGAAAGGTGAGCAGTATGTCTCATGATGTACTTGAAATCATTCCTTTTCTATGCCAATCAACTCTCATCCCTTTTCATCCCAATATTTCTACAGGATGTATCCACCACCCATGAAAATACTTGTTCCCTAACCCAGTAGGTCTCCATGAGTCAATATATCTTTACATTTAAATTTTTACATTATGAACACACTCATGTTATGAATTTTATTAATGTTGCTTTACATATCATATCTTCTCCTGCTAGACTATATCCATAGAAAATAAGATGACTATATCACTTTTTGTATCTCCTAGAAACAATTACCAAAATACCCTACATATGTTGGTATAAATAACTTGTTTGTTTACTAAATATTCTGAGGGCTGCACAGGTTTAACTTGGGCTAGTTTGAGGGTTTTTTGTTTGTGTGTTTTAGTTTTGTTTGTTTTGGTGCTGGGAATTTAACCCAGGGGCATTCTACCTCCAAGCTACACCCTAAGCCCTATTTTATTTTATATTTGGAAACAGAGTCTCACTAAGTTGCTGAGGCTAACTTTGAACCTGTGATCCTCCAGTCTCAGCTTCCCAAGTATGAATACCCATGTGCACTACCACACCTGGCTTGTGAATATTTTTAAATTTGAAAATAAGTACTTTTTGAAGAAAACTAAGTACCCAGATAGATGATACTGGCTTCAGTTATAATTATACCTGACAAAAAATTACATCAAATTTATGGATAATCGAAATATAGTGATTAATAATGAGAAACTTTGTATATAAGAGACCTTTCTGTGTGTGTGTGTGTGTGTGTGTGTGTGTGGTGTGTCCTGGAGGTTGAACCTAGGTTGAATTCTATCTCCCCCAAGACCTTTTTTGTTTTACTTTATTTTATTTTAATTTTAACTTTTTGATTTTGAAACAAGTCTTGCTAAGTTGCTGAGTGATCTCACTAAATCGCTGATGCTGGCCATGTACCTAAGATCCTTCTATATCAGCTTCCCAAGTACTGGGAGGATAGGTATGTGCCACCATGCCTGGCTCTTTTTTCAGATTTTTAACTGTGTCTTGGAAGCCACAGATGTCAATCAACTCAGGTCCCTTGAAGAACCTTTTGTCCCTTTATTTCTATAGGATGTACCCACCAAAGAGACTGACTATGAAGATGGATGAAATAGGATCCTATCCAAACATCACTTCCTTAGTACCTGCTGAGTAAAAATGAATTGATGTGTAACATGAGTTAAAAGTATCCACTACCATTTATGGAGCAACTGCTATGCTGAGGGCTCCGTGTTCGCTCTCTACAATTCCATTTAAAACCTTGCTAGACAGTAAGTGGAGAAGGAGAGTCTAAGTTCTATTGACTCTAAGACCAAAACTCTCAACTGATAGATCCATTTCTTTATAGATATACTCAAAGCCATTTAATAGTGTTTTAGTAGTAGAGTCAAAGTTTCTGGTTTAAAATTTTCATGGATCATAACACTTCTGTAGTAGAAATGTGATCAAATGATTATATCCACTGCATTTGCCAAAACTAAAATGGTACATAAAGAGTACTCAGGAAAACTGTTCTCTTAAAATATCTTTATAGTGATGTCTGAGGGGAAAGCCTCTTCATTTAGATAATGTACTGTTTGTAATTAGCCTGACATTCCCTTGTATGTCTAAAAATAAAATTGCTCTTCATTTTTATATTTTATTTGACTGACAGCAGAATAACAAAAAACGCATGATTTTCTTAAAAATACTTTTGATGAAAGCTTGATGTATGAGCACACATTAAAACCTTACAAAGCTACTCACACTATTGATTATACTGAAATACCAGCTCTTTAATAGTTGCTTTCTGTCTAGGGTCACAGATCACTGAGAAAACTTCTACAGTGCCACATATAATTGACATTTCATTCTTGTCAGTGCTCGAGTGTGATCAGGAAACTTTTTCATATGTTAGCAATTACATACTTCACAATGCAGTTCCAAACTTACATGCAAGTCTTACATTTTAAGTACCTACTTTTAGAAAAGCTGCTGCTTTTGTCTAGTCCAATGTGGTGCTTTAGAATGCTGTAAGCTACACAGGGAAAGGATTACTCAGCAAAGTTGCAAATCCAGTATATCATTTTGGTTTTATATACAAAAGTAGTGGAGGAAAAATTGCAAGCAAATAGTGAGGTTTAATTAAATATCGTGCAAGCATCTCTTATTTATTTTTCTTCCAGCAATTTGTAATTTGAGTACTAGTTTCTGGCTAGGAGAGTAGTACATCTTTTTTGATGAACTCGGAGACAATGTGCTATTTGATGAGTGTAGACTTGTGAACTAGACCATTCTGGAGACTGAGTAGTTCAACACAAGTAAATCCTTCTCTAGGACTGCTTTGTTGGTGGCCTAATGATCTACTCAGATATTTGCACAGGTTCTCTAGTCTTTGATATAGAAAAAGAAAGGTTGGAGATCAAGTTGTAGCTCTTAAAATTTACCTGAAGTCTGTTAGATTTGACATGCTTTATTGAAGGTAAAAGCAGTAGTTTTAGCTAATTATCTTCAATAAGATTTTTATTTTATTTTATTTTTATTTTTATTTTTTGTAGTACTGAGGATTGAGCCCAGGAGCATTTTACCTCTGAGTGCCACCTCAGGCCAATTTTTTATTCTTTATTTTGAAGCAGGGTCTCACTAAGTTTTAGAAGGCCTCACAAATTGCTGAGGCTGGCCTTGAACCTGCCATCCTCCTGTTTCAGCCTCCCAAATACTGGGATTATGAGTGTGCACCACCACACCTGGTTGACTGAGGTTATTTCTAAAGATTAAGAGCTGGAAGAGCTACTCTGAGAAATTGAAGTACTTCCTCAAATTTGTTTTCCAATTTATTTTTATATCTTCCGATTATCAGTGAGAAACTATGAACAGATCTGCTTCTTCCTTTTGCAAAGAGAGAAGTTTGAAGGAGTGAATAAGCCTCCTGAGAAATCTAGGTTTATGTAATAATTGCCAGATCCTAGACAGAGTTATGAAATCAAATACTCTTTTTTTCAAATGTGGTGTATATAATAAAGTGTGATGGTGTTTTCTGAACTTGTTTCCTACATCAGGATTTTTCTTTTTATTTTTTGTGGTATTGAGGATTGCACCCAGGGTAATTCTACCTCCAAACTATACCCCCATCCCTTTTTATTTTTTTATTCTGAAACAAGGTCTCACTAAGTTGCTGAGGCTGACCTCAAACTTGTAACCTTCCTGTCTCAAGACTCCTAAGTACTTGGAATACAGGCATGCGCCACCAAGCCCAGTTTTTTTTTTCTCTTGTTCTTAGCTTACTTGTGTGTGTTGGGGTGGGAGTGTTTGGGGTTTTCTTTTTGTCTTTTGGGGGAATAATGGAGATTGAACCCAGAGCATTCTACTTGTATGACAAGCACTTTGCCATTGAGCTACATTCCAGCCAAGGCTATTTTTTGAAGTGCAATTCAGCATGGCCTGAAACCCTACAATGCACCCAACCACCTCTTGCACTCAAGGATTCTTGCCAGCTGTGGGGACTCACCAAGAAATCTAGAAAATGTTGCTGTCTTGCTACTGGAAGGTATAACAATACTGGCTGATCATAAGAAAGTCAAGGGTTATGTGTTTTCTCTCATATGTGGAAGCTAGAGAGAAAATAGGTAAATAAAAAGGGACTTTAGATAAATGAGGAAAGAGACTGGTAGGATAGTGGAAGGGGGTTGGGGGAGGCAGGTGGGTGCAGAAGAGGACTGAAGAAGGTAACAGTTCAAGCAATGTCGTGTCCATAGGTGAAGGCATCACTACCAGGCTCACTAATATGTATGAGAAGGGAGGAGGGGGAGAGGGTGGAATGTGGAGGGAAGGACACCAAGTGTCATGTGCATGTATGTTTGTATCCCTTTGAACCTCACCATGATGTGTAATTACAATGCACCAATGAAAATACTTTTTAAAAATTAAATGTAATGATAATTTTCTCAGAAGCTGTAGGATGTACTTATATTTTAGTAATTTATTTCAAGCATCCTTAAAAATTATGCCAAGCTTATCTTCAGATTTCAGACTTCTTTCTGCATTCATAGCTGCATCATGGCACCTATTTTGTTAAAAAAGTAAATTTAATACAATATGTTATAGAGAATGCTAAAGCATGTCCTCAAGGCCATGTACTTGATTGGAGGGGTTTCTGGGTTTCTCTAGGGGGTTAGTATATGTACATTTATTTGAAGAAGCTCATCATCCTTCTTTATTTTTGGCTTCTGAATCTAGAGGCCAAAACGTGTGTTCTGTGTAACCTCCTACTTACCTATGTACACCAGGACAAAAGCCAGTACATCCTTTTGTTTTCATTGATTGAAAATAATTTCAAAAAGTGGAACACCACTATTTTTATCTTGAGCCCTTCTTCATTGTTTTCTACACATTTGGATGGTGGAAGACAATTTGTGTAATGGAAAAATCTTGCTGGGTTTTCTGGGCACATTTTTTTTTCAGATACAGAGAATATTATTATTCAGTTTTCCAAGCACATGTGCTCTAGCATCTTCTTTCTAATTTAGGCATCCCTGGTAACAATCAACTTGTCAGATTTATATAGCACATGAAAGTGGAAAAGATAAAAATCAAGTTCAAGGCTGCTTTTATTTCTGAAGTTTAAATGGCAACTATTATCATTTTATGGAGCCCATTATGTGTGAATGATGTCTAAAAGCATAAGGGTCCATTGCGAGTTTCCATGAACCTTTTTTTTGCTTTTATATCAAATTTCATCTTAATCAATGGGGAGATTACTATACCGCAGATCACTGATGCTCTGGTATACTGGAGAATCAAATCAACCAAATTATGAATGTTTGAGTATATCTCAATGAATCCCCCTACTAAAATGTGCCAATAAATAACTCACATTGTAGAAAGTGCATATGGTTTCACATGATAAAAGGGGCTTCACAAAAGAATGTTTAAAGAAGATACCCAAGGTGGAGGGAAACAATAGAGAGTAGAAAACTACTGAAGAACAAGCCACAGTGTGGACCCATATCAACCTCGTCCAAAGAGAAAACACACGAGGAAGACTTAGGACCAACAACAGCTGCAGCACTGCAGGTGAATCCAGCTAAGAGGAGCTGGGCCCACAGGTAGAGGATCAAATCTCCTGACAGGGAAACTCCTCTCGAGGGTTGGAGATGCAACTCCATGGCAAGAGTCTTGCTATATAAATCTGACAAGTTGATTGCATGCAAGATGTCGTAGCCAATCCCAAATGAAGGTGAGGCCTAAGAGTCATCAAAATACTTAAGTTTCTTTGGGTGGAGGCAGGCTACTGGGGACATCCTACCTCTAGGCTACACGTCAGCCCTGTTATTTTTTTATGTATGTATGCATTTATTTATTCATTTATTTATTTGAAACAGGGTCTCACTAATTTGTTGAAGGTCTTGCTAAGAGCCTCAAACTTGCAATCCTCCTGTCTCAGCCTCCCAAGTACTGAGATTACAGGCATGCACCACCATGCCTAGTTAAAATATTTAACTTTTGAATATCTGAAGCAATTATTTGTATTCATTATTGTGCTTAAATCCAAATACAGGTTTTTTTTAACATTTTATATATAAGTATGCAGGAGTAATAGAGTATAGTTGGAAAGTAAAGAGAAAATAGTTGCGTGCAATTTTGGAGAGTTTATGCATCAAACACTAAAAGTAAGCCTTTAAGTATTTGCACCACACTTCAAAATAAGGCAAAAGAGGTTACCTACAATATCTCTAGAACATTTGGACGGTAGTTCTGCACAGCAATCAGAGGAAAATCAATCTTGTATGAAAAATCAGAAAATGCCTCGTTTTGTTTCATTTTTGTTGTTGTTTTGTTTTACAGTTCTAAAGAGAGAACTCAGGGGCTTGCGCATGTTAAGCAATCACTCTACTGCTAAACATCGTCTCCAGTCCAGAAACTATATTTTTGAAAGTTTGCAGACATTGACAGTTTAAGGTAACTCAGGGTTGAAGCCATGACAGGCCAATAAAAGCCATGCCAGTTGTTTACTGCTGGCACCCATTTGATGAGTTCATGCCTGAGCTGTGCTGATTGGTAAAGGATGAGTTATCTGCCTGAGTTACTTATAGTACAGTATCATTATTTGCCTATTCCACAGTTACTAATTTCTACTGGCTGAAACATATCTGTAACTCCCAAATAAGTACTCACAGAGCTTGCCTAGTCATTCACGACCATGCTCAGAGATGGGGAAAAAATGAGTTTCTTAATGCACACTGTCCCAGGTGAGGACAACAAGGCAGTGGCTGCCTTCTTATTTCAGCTCTCATACAGATGGCCAGAGAGCAGGGACCGTAGCGGGCAGTGTAGAGTAGTGTAGTCCAGAAAGCTCTGGCTCTGAGACACGGGCAACTTGATGGGTGGTGGCTGTATACTAATCCAAGCTCCTGAGCGGTGGTCTCAGGCTCCTAGTATTGCTGCACCTTGTTTTCTCTGTTGTAAACTACAGTTTTTAAAATGCTAGAAAATATAAAAGCAAAACATTCTACCAGGATGAGTTTTGTTTAGGATTTAAGATTAAAGTAATCTACATTAAATATGCGCACGTGTGTGTTAGGAGCAGTGATTCACTATTTGCTAATTCAGTATTGACAGCAACTTTATGGAACATAACTACAGCAATAACAAAAATAAGCTGGGTGTAAATATATATATAAATAGTCTATTATATTTAATTTGTTGCATGGTAATTATTTATATATGTTATATGACTATTTTGTTTTATAAATTTTCATATAAGCTATGTATAAAAACAGATGGAATGAGATATATCCCTATGTAAAATTATTCCCCAAAACAAGGCTAAATCTTTTTTTTTCTTTTTTTAATTTGGTGCTTTGTAATTATACATCAATTGGGGTAGAGAGTGATAGAAGCATATATGCTCACAACTCTTAAAGTACTACCCTCCAGGTTCCATCCCCTTCCTGTACATGTCTTTAAAATTGGAATTGCTAATTTTGTACACATATGCATCATTATTTCAACTGTTACACTCTTTACATCTTCATCCTCCTTTCCCTAAACCCCCTCAATCACTCCATTAGAGTTTCTGCTCTGCTATCTGATGCTATTCTGATTTCCAATTTCTCTCTAGCTTCCACATATAAGAGAAAACACATCTATTCATTTTTTGAGACTGGCTAATCTTGCTTAGTATAATTTTGAGTTCCATCCATTTTACCTGCAAATGACATGATTTTGTTCTTCTTTATGGCTGAGTAAAATTTTGTTGTGTGTATATACCATAATTTTGTGATCTACTCATCTGTTGATGGGCTCCTAGACAGGTTGCAGAATTTGGCTATTGTAAATTGTGCTGCTATGAACATGGATATGTAAGTATCATTATAATATTCTAATTTCAATTCCTTTGGAAAGATGCCCAGGAGCACTAATGCTAGGTTGTATGGGGGTTCCATTCTCAATCTGAGAAACTTCCACATTGCTCTCCAAAGTGGCTACACTAGATGGCAGTCCCACCAACAGTGTATTAGAGTTAGGCTTAAGTATTTTAAAATAATATTTCTTCAGAATAAAAATCAAGTCTTTTTGTTGTTAGTAATAATAATTTTTTATTAATTTCTTTTTCCTCCCTCTAAAACTTGAAAGTACATAATTAATTTGACTTTGAAAGAAAACACTGTCTCAAAATTGTGCTTTTCCAGTGAGTTTGTAAGAATTTTTTTCAACAACTCTCCATTTATAGAGCTTAAGTCATAGGAGCAAATTTAAAGTTTTTTTTTTTGTAACCAATTTCCAAAAACATTGAATGCCAATTGCACTATACTTTGAAAGTAAGTTGTTTGTCACTACAGATTTCTTATCAGATTATTTTGTTGCAAAAGAAACATCTTTTATTTTATGTGAAAAATGACTTCTGATTTGATATAGTGGCAAGTTTTAAGTTAGGTTTTCTAGTTTCATTTTCTTTTCCTCTTCTCCAACTTTATGAAAAATATCCCAGTAGTAAAAAATGTGCCCATTTGCTATAAATAAAAGCAGACTCTGTTATAGTAAAAAGTTACAAACATGCTGAAAATTGAAAATATATATTTAAAATTGGAAAATATGTATATAAAATAATTTAGAAAAATCGTATTAGGCATTTCTAAGTATTTACAATTTTATGTTGCATGCCTTTAATCCTGTATTCTTTAAGAGATGTTCTACTTTTGTAACTAAATTTTTTTTGCTTGTTTGTTTCTGGGTTTTGTTTTGTTTTGGTTTTTGCAGTACTAGGGGTAGAACCCAGGGGCATTCTACCTCTGAGCTACACCCCCAGTCCTATTTTTTATTATTTATTTTGAAACAGGATCTCACTAAGTTGCAGAGGACCTATGTGTTGAAGTATTGGCCCTATGCCCTCTTCAAGTAGCTGCAAGGTCTCTGGTCTGACCTCCAGGTCTTTGATCCACCTTGAGTTGACTCTTGTGCAGGGTGAGAAAGTGGGGTTTATTTCCATTTTCCTGCATATGGTTAACCAATTTTGCTAACACCATTTGTTGAAGAGGCTATCTTTTTTCCAGTGTATGTTTTTGGCTCCTTTGTCAAAAATCAATTGATTATAAGTGTGGGTTTGTTTCTGAATCTTTTTTTCTGTTCCATTGTATATATCTGTTTTTGTGCCAATACCATGCTGTTTATATTACTGTGACTTTGTAGTATAGTTTGAAGTCAGGTATTGTGATGCCTCCTGCATGGTTCTTGTTGCTAAGAACTACTTTGGCTATTATGGGCTTTTTGTTGTTCCAAATGAATTTAAGGACTGAAGGGGGCATTGGCCCAACACTTCAACACATAGGCACAGGTAAAAACTTTCTCAACAAGACCCCAAAGGCACGGGCAACTCAAAGGAATATCAATACATGGGATTGCATTAAACTGAAGAGCTTCTGTGCAGCAAAGAAAACTATCAAGAACCTCAACAGAGAGCCCACAGAATGGAAGAAAAATTTTGACAACTACTTCTCCAACATAAGACTAATATCTAGAATATACAGAGAACTCAAGAAACTCACAGCTAAGAAAACAAATAACCCAATCAAAAAATGAGCAAATGACCTAAATAGACACTTCACAAAAGAAGAAATACAAATGGTCAATAAATGTATGAGGAAATGTTCAACATCATAGCAATCAGAGAGATGCAAATCAAAACTACCTTGAGATTCACCTAATACCAATTAGAATGGCAGTCATCAAAAACACAACAACAAATGTTGGTGAGGGTGTGGAGAAGTGGGAGCCCTAATACATTGTTGATGGGATTGCAGATTAGTGCAACCACTTTGGAAAACAATATGGAGGATTCTCAGGCGAATGGGAATGAACCTACCATATGATCATATAAGCAATACCACTTCTGGGTATCTACCCAAAAGAATGGAAACCAAACTATCAGACCAATGCATGTGTATCTATGTTTATAGTCACACAATTCACAATTGCCAAATTATGGAACCAGCCAAGATGTTCATCAACAGATTAATGGATTACAAAACTATAGGATACGTACACAATGGAATTTTACTCAGCCATAAAGAAGAACAAATTCATGTCATTTGCAGAGAAATGGATGGAACTGGAAAACATTATGTTAAGTGAGATTAGTCTGTCACAAAAAGTAAAAAATTGAATGCTCTCCCTAATATGCAGAAACTCGAGAGAGAGTGGGTCATAAGAGGGACTCTAGACAAAGAAGGAGAAACCTTAGATAAGCAAAGAAGATGACTTAACTGAAGATGATGAGGGGAGGGGAACACCCTAATGCACATGATGTACTTTCATAAATATACCAGTCACTAAACTGAACTTGAGAAGGAGGGAGGGGAAAAGGAGTGGGGCAGGAATTGGGGAAGTGTTAAATGAGAGATGCGTGCATGTATGTCTCTACCAGCTTGTACCTAACAAAGATGTATGACTACAATGCAGCAATAATAAAATAAAAATAAAAAAGAAATATAAACCATGGGAGCTAGACATTCTGAAGCATTTTATACATTGTGAAAATAAACAATGTAAGCTGTAAATATTACTGATTAGAAGTACAAGCTAGAAATTATAGCATTGGCATTAAGTTGGTTTATATTAGCTAATAGTTCTATGGTTGATCAAGAGTCTATCTTGTCTCTTAGTTTTATTAGTAGCCCAAATCCCATTTTGTTAGGGAAGTCATCGTATTGATTTTTTTTTTTTTTTTTTTTTTTTTTTTTTTTTTTTTTTTTTTTTTTTTTTTTTTTTTTTTTTTTTTTTTTTTTTTTTTTTTTTTTTTTTTTTTTTTTTTTTTGGTGGTACTGGGGAGTAGAACCCAAGGGCCTTTCTACCTCTGGCTATACCCCCAGCCTGGTTTTATTTATTTGGAAATAGGGTCTCACTAGGTTGATGAGAGTCTCAGTACTTGCGGAGGATCTCCGATCTTCCTGTCTCAGCCTCCCCGGTACTGGGATTACAGGTGTGTGCCACCAGGCCTAACTCTGTATTGATTTTTTATTGTCTGTACTATTTGGGGAGGGGATGGAGAGCATGAAACTGGTGCATAGCACTGTAGCAGTGGTTCTGTAATTTTCAGTTCTCACACCTTCCCTAACATTACTGCTTTCTTATAGACTTATCTAGTTTCCCTCTCTACATTTCACAATGCACTTAAATGTAATCCATCTTGAATAAATAGATTTGGATCTAAAAAAATAAATAAATAATTAAGGTATATTTTTAAAAAGTGGGGGGAGGCTGGGCATGGTAGCGCACGCCTGTAATCCCTGTACTTGGTAAGCTGAGACAGGAGGATCAGAGGTTCGAGGATAGCCTCAGCAAGTAGTGAGACTCTCATCAACCTAGCGAGACCCTGTTTCCAAATAAGAAATTAAAAAATCAGACTGGGGGCATAGCTTGAAGGTAGAATGCCTCTGGGTTCAATCCCCAGTACCACCAATAAAAGTGGGGGGAGCTGGGGATGTGGCTCAGAGGAAGAAAGTCCTTGTATCACACACACACACACACACACACACACACACACACACACACACACCTATAGTTTTAATTTGGGGGAAGGGGTTATCTTCTCAAAAGTGGGATCACTAGATCATATATTGCTTCTATTTAATTTTTAATTTTTCGAACAACCCCCATACTGTTGTCCATAGAGGCCACGTCAATTTACCTTCCAACCAGACGTATGCAAAGGTTCCCTTTTCTCCACACCCTTTCTGACATTTGTTATCTTGTGGTGTGTGTGTATGTGTGCAGACCTACCCTTACAGGTGCGAGGGGATGTCTTACTGTGGTTTTGACTTGCACTTCCATTCACATAGTTTTAAAGAGAAGTTAAAAAGTACTCTTACATACTTGTGTGTGCCATGAAAGGCTTGGATGCAAAGCAATTGCAGAAGAAATGTCTGCTTCTCAGCACTATCTTTAACCATCATCTTTATTTTTGAATCTAAGATTTTACAGTATCTCTAATATATTTTTGTTAACAAACTTGATTTTTGCATACTTGTCAGTGTGCCTTTGTATCACAGGGTTGAGCATCAGGAATATCATAGGAGAAGAAGCAGAATATCCATGACATATAAGTAATTTTTAATTTTATCAGACAATTTCGTCCCATGAAGAATTATAACTTTCTCGTTTCTAATCAAATGCCTTGCCAAGGGAGCATGTTCTAATTAGAGCCGTCTGCTCCTAGCAGGGTACTCATCCCAGACCACTGTGTGGTAAAGCATTCTAATCCATTTTAATCATGTAATTTGTTTCTTTGCTCAAATTTTAGGCAAAAAGCAGCTGGACGTCATTGGAGACTTTTCTTACACAATGAGGGCAAGGAAAGTTAAAAAAGGAATTCACCAAGTGGAAACCAAAGATCTCTAATTAGAAAACATTAATCTAGGACATGGAGTGAGAAAAATGAATGACCACCTGCTCATATTGTGCTTGTTAAAAGAGTTGACCCAAACAAGATACTGCCAACACACACATTCATGGACTTAACACCCTCTTTTCCTAAGATCAAAAGTTATAGATTCATTCACCGACTCTTCCCATCATTTTTTCATTCCTATTATAAATACAATTTTTGAGCAAAAAAAATATATATATATGCTTTTTGCTGAAGAGAATACAACAGATATAAGTCTCTGATTTTTTTTAAATTTTTAGTTTTTTTGCTGTTGGGAATTGAATTCCGAGCTATACTCCCAGCCCTATTTTATTTTATTTTTTTTATTTTGAAATAGGGTCTCAGTAAGTCATGGGAGGCCTTGCTAAGTTGCTGAGGCTATTTTCTAACTGCTATCCTCCTGTTTCAGCCTCCCAGGTATTGGGATTATGAGTGTACACCACCATCACCATGTCTAGTTTCTAGAGGTTTTTTGTTGTTGTTTTTTGTTTTGTTTTTTGCAGTACTGGGGAGTGAACCCAGGGGCATTCTACCTCCAAGCTACACTCCAGCCCTATTTTTTATATTCTTTATTTTGAAACAGGGTCTCACTAAGTCGCAGAGGCCTCCCAAGTATAGGGATTATAGAAGTGCGCCACCTTGCCTGGCTGCTTCTAGAGATTTTTTTTTTTTTAGATCATTTTTTTCTTTGTCTTGGAGAAAAAGATAAAATAATCTATGGACTAGCCTACTTTTGTTTGTACCATAAATCTGAAGATAATATTTCTGCCACAGCTAGCATGTTATTATATAATCACAAGAACTGAGAAATCTCAAATACTGTAAGAATGATACACCTATGACATACTTGTTTGTATTCAAAAGTCATCATGTAAGAGTTAAGAGTAGATATCCAGTGCTGTAGAAGAAAAATTATCACTTTAAAATTCCATAATTGGAAATTATTTTAAAGAGAAATGTAACATACTGATTTAAATGTTAATGAATGATCCTAGGAGACCAGAACACCTATGCACACAGACACAGTTGAAAGACACTTCCTGGTAAAGTCTGTATTTCCATCACATTTTGTAGCTTCTACTTTAAGTCACAATAGTACACAAAGTCCGATTCTTAATACCTTTTTTTTTTTTTTTTTTTTTGTTGCTGGACCTGCTGACTTTGCCTTCCTGTCCTCTTCACCTGGTTTCCTTTACACCTTTGCTTCAGCTTTACTTTCCCCAATTTCTATGATGAGGTGGAAGAGCACACTGGAATAGAAAAAAAAAATGCCGTGCCTAGGAAAGACAGAGATGCATACTTGGCCCAAAGGAGATTATTTCTGAAAAAGAACTGCCATTAGCAAGTATGCACACACATACACACACACACACACACACACACACACACACAGACCTTCACATTGAGGTGAGCACAGACAGTCTTCAGATTTCAAAATGAATGGTGATGCACGCCTGTAATCCCAGTACTTGGGAGGCTGAGACAGGAAAATTATAGGTTCAAGGCCAGTCTCAACAATTTAGGGAGGCCCTCGGATACTTGGTGAAATCCTGTTTCAAAATAAAAAATAAAAATAGGTCTGGTGATATAGCTCAGAGGTAGAACACCCCTGAGTTCAATCCCCAGTAACACATACACACACACACATGCACGCAGAAAATGAATGAACCTACATTCACATAAACACCTGTGTAAACACACATACATGAAATTGAATTTATTTATCTTAGCAGAACTTCAGAACCCAATGCTAACCAAAAGACATCATATATTTTACAATTATTCTCTGTTAAATGCAGCACCAAGATTAAACTCTGGTGACCATGAATACTCTTGGACCCAGAACCACAGCAGCTGGTGGCAACAGGTAATGTCACTGAAGTGGTTCAACTGTGGCAGAGTCTCAGCTGCAGAGTGCTATGCAGAAACATCAGGTGGGAACAGAAATGTTCTCTGTGGTCCCCAAAGAGACATGATCCACCAATTTCAAAAGTAAGCTTGTCCTGGAAACAAACACCAGAACTTAAGGATGGCCAAATTAAGAGTGGACGACAGAATAAAAGGAAAGCTGTCCCCACAGGTGTCATCACAGAAGCTTATCAGTGATTATCACTTGGTAATACCTTGTCAGCCTTATTTCATCCTTTCTATTACAAAAGCATACATTAAGAGATTTCTTCTGTAAACAGTTGACTCTGAGCTCATTTCAAATCAGCAAGGCCTATGAGAGAGCTATAAATAATACATGTAGTGATGCTGCAGAATGGTTTGGGTGCATGCAAAATGAATGACCACATTGCACAGAGTTTGCCAAAGGTTCATTTATGTTTGTTCACAATTGGGTGGCTGCTAACCATAGACATCTGTATAAATATTAACCCAGACTAGTCTTTCAACAGATCATACTAATTATAATGCTGTAAAATAATCACATCCCCAGAAGACTGTTGTAACGTTTACAGATTGGGCATGTGTGGAGTCAGTATCATGCACTCAGAATTCATACAGACTCTACCTTTTAGAGCCTAAAGTTGTTAAAATATTTCTTTAAATAACAATGGGAATGTGTGATTTATATTTCTGAAAGCCCAATAAGATATTTTAGTGTATTTCTTTACATCAAGATTTGATAGCCCCATCATAGGTACATGCGAATCTTGATCAGCTGTTTCAGAAAGTTCTAGAAAGTCTTTAGTATATTTTTATATTGAAGTCATATCATTAAATAAATACCTCTTAAACCTGGCACGGTAGCATACACCTGTAATCCCAGTACTTAGGAGGCTGAGAAAGGAGGATCACAGATTTGAGGGCAGCCTCAGAAATTTAATGAGACACCATTTTAAAAAAATAGGGCTGGGGTATAACTCAAAGGTAGAGTGCTCCTGGGTTCAATCCTTAGTAACACATACACACACACATACATACACACACACACACACACACACACACACACACACACACACACACAATCTCTTGAGATTATATAGATTAGTGGGGGCAAGAAAGTAACAATTTTTAAACCAAATTGGTTTCTTAGAAACTCCACCTTTGGCATATATTCAATTTTAGCAAAGCAAAACAATCGATTTTTACCCTTTTTCATTGAAACTGTTAGTTATCCTTGTATCAGGGAAACCAATTGACCTCTTCTATGAAGAATAATCTTGTTATGGGAATATTATCATTGGTATTATTTTAAATCTATTCCAATCTTCACTTACTTATTTTCTTTCCTTCTTTTCCTTTTGAAGTTTAATCATAAGCCTAGGGTGATGGTTTGATAAGGTTCAAGGACTCATGGGTTGGAAGCTTGGTCCCCAGTGCAGGGATGCAAGAGGTAGTGGGACCTTTAAGAGACAGGATCCAGTGGGAGATGCTTAGCTCAGTGCGGGTGTTGCCTTTGGAAGAAATTAAGGTAGTTCTTGTGGGACTCCAATTAGTTCCCATGAAAGGGTTGTTATAAAAGAGCAAGACTGGCCTCTCCCTGGTCTCTGGCTTTCTGTCTCTGTGTGTGATCTGTCCTTTCACATGTTCCCACCTTAATCCCATTCACCAGGATGTGATATGGCTATGGGGTCTTTCACCAGAGTTGGCTCCATGCTGTTTAGATTTATCAGTCTGCAAAACTGTGAGCTAAAGAAACCTCTTTCCTTTATAAGTTACCCAACTTCAGGGATTTTATTATAGCAATAGAAGTAGATCAATACATCTAGTTATATCAAACTGTTCCTCTATTTGGCCTAATAAAAACTATTTGTTATGAATGAAATCATGTATGAATGAAACATGCCATGACTATTAGTTATGAATGAATCATGTATAATATAATCATATTCTATTACTAGCACTGTGTAAGGCAAATAGGGTTTGTTTTTCTTTTTACCCAATGTGGGGATCTCTTCCAACAAAGATCCTATGATTTGATTGGGTAAGGAAGTCACACACAGCCATGAAACAATTAATGAGCAAAACAGTACACAAATGTGCTCTATTTCAGAGTTTTCTCTATTGTATTCACTATATAGACTTTACAGAAACATTAGAACACAGAATATTAGTTGGGACAGGGAGATTTCATAAAAGAGGAATAGTTAGGCAGAAGAGGTGAGGATTGACCTAGAGCCAAGAACAAAGGTACAAAAAAAAATGTTGTTTGTAGTATAGAAAAGTGTAATCTACTTATAATGCATACATATTTAAACACTTAAAATTGTTTCATTAGGTAAAAAGGAAGGCTTACCCTAAAGTAGAACATGATATTCATATGGTTTGATCTTTTGTGTATCTAAAAGTCTTTCAAATATTTTAATATTTTATTACATATTCATAGAGTTTTAAAAGAAAGGGAAAGAAAAACAATACAAATTGATTCCTGTTGAGAAGCCATACATTATTTTGCTCTTTGGGAGTAAATTTTATTAATGATAATTAAGCCTTTTGGGTCTATTCTATGTAAGATATGCTAACATCATAAATATGCAAATGACAGTAGATTTTATACTTAAAATATAAGTAATGAATTAGATGCCATGATGACCAACTAACTCTGTATTGGATTAAATATTACTCATGGTTATCTGATAAGTCCCACAAGGACAAGAATCACATTCGTGTTAATTCTCTCCTGTATCTCTCTCTTCTTTCATAGCCCTCACAAGAGACACTGTATCAGATACTCCATAAATGCCAAGTGAGTAGATAAAATAATTCTAGAAATAGCTCCAGAAAATAAGAAAAACTAAACTATTGAATGCTCATTACTCCGGAATAACTGTGTGGAAAGAAAATAAAAACTGGTTTCCTTCAATTCTAGAAAGTCACATAAAAAGATTCAGAGGAGAGGGGGAAGTTATAATGATAAAAGGCCATTTTTATTTGCTTTCATACTAAAGATTACATACCTTTTTCCTGTTACTAGCTGACAAAATTTGCATTGTAAACCTTCAGAGGATGAATGACTGGACATTTTGTATAGATTTTGAGGTTGGAGGCTTAAAATTTTAGTCTGAATTCTGTTGTTAAAATCCAGAAAGCACTGGTGTTTACTGGTCAGTAACAAAGAGACATTTCCAAAGTTCTCCAAATTTGGCTCCACCTTAGAAGATCTAATTGAATTTTCCACTTGATTAACCCAGTAAGTATTTAATTAGGCACTTACTAAGTACAGAGTTCAGTAAGATATTGTGTAACATTCAAATAAGGTGGTTATTATTCAATGCTTATCTTGAAGGAGATAATACGGAGTCAGAATAGGAGAATATTAAACAGTTAATTACCAAGACAGTACAATACATATAAGTACTATATAAGTCAATGAAAGAGTGTTGTAAGACTTCAGGGATATAAGAATCACTGCAATTAGCATAGTCTTAGATGATTTCATGAAGAAAAAATCATACCTTCAAAGAAGGTTGTGAAGTTGATGAGGTAGAATAGGAAGAGTAAAATTTAGGTAGGAAGAAGACACTGGGAGGAAAAGGAAAAAATATAGTTTTTAAAATCTGGAGAGTTTTAAGCTAACTCCACCCCTTGGAAGTTTCCACACCCTAATCCCCCGGAAGCCCTGCCCCCACCTGAGGTTCACAGCCAAGGTCGGATTCATCTTGAAACCTGAGGAAGAGGAGGATCCAACCTTTCCTGTGCCCACCCTCTTTTGGAACGCCCACCTATCGCCCACCTATACTGGAGGAAGAGGAGGATCCAGACTTTTTTCTGTGCCTACCCCTCTTAAAAAGGGAAGAAGCGCCTTCCCTTGCCCCGTGTGCTCTCGCCTGCCCTCCTGTTCTGTGACTCAAAAGATTTCCGCTTACCCGTTTCCCTGACTTTCCTGAATAAAGATCTGCCTGTTGTTCCTGACTGGCACGTGTTAAAATTCTTTTTATCATGGAGGCCAAGGACCCACGAGTGGGACCGCGTTATCCCACGGCAAAGTCAGGTGTGATGGCACACATCTATAATCTCAGTACTTTGAAGGCTGAGACAGGAGAATTGCAGGGTTGTCACCAAACTCAGCAACTTATTAAGACTCTCAGCAACCTAGTGAGACCCTGTTTCAAAATACAAAATAAAAATAACAGTAGGGGTATAGCTCAGAGGTATAATACCCCTGGGTTCAATAGCCAGTACCACAAAAGGAAGAAGAAAAAAGAGGAGGAGGAAGAAGGGGGGGGGATTAGCATTTCTAAGAAGAGAGCAGAGTGTAGTTTTAAATGCAAATGTGGTACATTTTTTGCATAAGGAAAATCAAGTCTGGAATGGTCATGAAATGTTTAGAGAACAGTGTAGATTTGCCATGATAAGGGAGTCTATTTCTCTGGGGTGGGGAAATTACAGTTATGTTTTGCAGATAGAGAGCCTTAATGACAACTTAGGCTTTTAAGACAATTCTGTAAACTGTGGCTGATGTTATGGTGAAAAGAGTCATTTTAAGGACATTGTCTGGTGTGCATAATAGTATACAAGATATATTTGAGGCGGGATATATAAGAGGCAGGAGCTGGTTGTGAAGCTCTTAGAATAAACCAGACACAAGACAAGAGCCACATCTACAGCAACAGGACTGTAAAAGAAAAGATGGCTAAGAAATCAAAGGCATTTTTGACTGATTGGACTTGAAAAGGGCTATCAAGGTCATTTCAAAAGTGGTCACAAGTAAAGGAAGTAAAAGATGTTCATGCACCACTCAGAGAGTTGAACTGGTTGACCTCTAAAACCCTATCCAAACTATTCCTATGTCTAAGTTCTATTCCTATGTCTGAATAAAACGATTTCCTCTCTCTTCCCCTCTGCCTATCCAGTTATGCCCAGCTATTAAAGCCAATTTCAAGTCTCACACTTCTTGGGAAACTGGATGACTACTGTACACCATGCACTGGGTTTTTATCAAGCTTCTGATACATTTACTTCTCTTCTACATAAATGAGGTATTTAATTGCACCTTCTTGTATACTATAGCAATTCTCTTTTCCATCTGTCTTCCCTTGCTAGTTTCACTCTTTCTAAATCACAAAAGCTAGCACTGAATTAAATATTCACTAGTAGAAAATACAAACCTGTAGGTAAAGGCAACAAATGTAAATAAATGCGTATCTTTCACTATGCCACAGGAAATTTTAATACCCAAAGGATACAAGAAAGCCTATTGTTATTATATCCTCAAAAATTTAAATAATCTCTTCTGAAATTGAAGCTAAAATGTTGCTAGATACTCAACTATCATCTATTAAAATAAAGCAAAAGTCCCCCCAAAAGTGTGGTACATGTCCACCATTGCTAAATGAACAATTAAAAACCCTTTTCCAAGAGTCACAATGGAGCAAAACATTTCCTATACTGTACAAAGAGAAATAATTAAATGATGCCTTTGTGCTGCTCAGAATATCCAACAAAGTCACTTTCTGCTTTTTAGTTTGCTCTTTGGCCCCACATAAAAAGTGGCCACAAAAATTGCTGTGTGCTCAGCGAAAACCCAACCTGTTAATTCCAGTGACTGGAATCATTGAAGGTCAGAAGGTAAAAACCACCTGCTGTGTCACATTTTCACAATCCAGAGATTTCTTCTGTACTCAGCATTTCTGTATTGGTTTCTTCTCGTGGCGCATGTATTTCATTCTCCGATGGCCTGCTCTTGATTAACTTGCACTTGGTAAACAATCATTTACTGAGAATCATTGGAGTTTGGAGCACAGAATTAAGGGATTTGACAAACGAGATGGCAAGAACATAATTATATACAGAGATGTCAACTTAAAATCCTGAAGTAGCAACAAATATAATAACCTTGACATTGTATTTTGCAAAGACATATTTAAACACTCAAGTATTGTATGAAGGAAAAATAGAAATGATGATCTTTAAAACAACATATAATTTAAATTGAGCAAAGTAGGACAGTATGAAAATGTCATCCTATGGGTTTTAAAATAAAAATAGAAGTAGCATTGAAAAACATGTCAAAAGAAAAATAAAAAATCTAAAGATTCATGACATATTTTAAAGCACAGAATAGGAAACTTCCTAAAAATTCTTTTTTTAAATTTTATTTATTTATTTATTTATTTATTTATTTATTTATTTATTTATTGCAGTGCTTGGACTAGAGTTCCTGGGTGCTCTATCACAGAGCTGCACACCCCACCCCACCTTACCCCCACCCCCTGCCCAACCTTTTTCATTTTTTTGTTTTGAAACAATGTCCTACTAAATCCCAGAGGTTGGTCTTGAGCTTACAATCTTCTTGTTTCAGCCTCTCAAGTACTGGGATTACAGGCACACGCCACCACCACCAGTTTGAAATTTTTTCTTTAAATATAAAACTATGGCCAAACGTGGTGCAACATGCTTGTAATCCCAGTTTAGGAGGCTTGAGATAGGAGGATCACAGGTTCAAGGTCAGCCTCAGCAAGTAGTAGGACTCTCATCAACCTAGTGAAAGCTTGTTTCAAAATAAAAATAAAATAGGGCTGGGAGTGTAGCTAAGAGGTAGACTGTCCCTGGGTTCAATCTCCATTGCAATAAATAAATAAATATATAAATACTTCACTGAATTTGGGATTTGGATAACAATAATGGGATATTCAATGGTAACATTTTTAAAAATACTTCAATACTTTTATATTAGATCTTTGTTCTTAAGTGACATAATGAAAAACGTATTTTTCTAAAATGCATAGTTAAAATGAATTAATAGCTAAGAATAATGTTTTCCCTATGTTAAGTGGCCCCAAGCTTCTGGGCTTTTTTTGGTACTGGGGATAGATCCCAGCGGTGGTCTACCACTGAGAAACACCCCCAGCCCTTTTTTTTTTGTGGTACTGAGGCTTGAACTCAGGGGCATCCTACGTCGGAGCTATACCCCCAGCCCTATTTTTTTTATTCTTTATTTTGAAACTGGGTCTCACTAAGTTGCGGAGTGGCTCACTAGGTCGCTGAGGCTGGCTGCGAACCCGGATCCTCCGGTCTCAGCCTCCAGAATGCTGGGATTACAAGCGTGCGCCACCACGCCCGGCAACTTCTGGGCTTTTTTAATGCCAATTTCTAGCATATTGTCTACTCATAGTTTTCTGTACTTAACTACCACTCACTCTAACCTCCTAAGATCCAAAGAGTGCTAGAGAAGAATCATGTTGTTAAATCAATTACATGAACTTTTAAGGAAAATTTAAAGTTAATGATATCTTTTCTAAAAAACTATAAATGTTTTTATGATTTCTTATATTTATGTTATATTGATTCATTACTTCATGTCCAGTACCTGCCATACCAGTAGCAATTTAATTAAAAGTTGAATGATAAATAAATAGGCTAACAAAGCATAAATATTTATGATATATTTTCCCATATCTTTTGAAATCTTTGATTTATGTCCAGCTTTATGTCATCTCTGAATAGGGGAAACTGCTGAGAGTTTGAATGCCAAAAAACTGTGGGTGCCAGCTACCATGTGCATTTCCAGTATTTCCCACTAAAATTAAATATACTTTACTTGTAAATATTTTTCATTAGAAAAAAAATTTAATGAGATATCAAGAGTGTTTTATTTCAATATTAAATTCTCCCTTTTTGTCTTTATTTAAACTACACATGCGATAGCAAATTCACTTTTGGATTAAAAACTTGTGTTCTTTTTGCTTCACTAAATTTTAGTAACAAATACTTTAATAGTTAGTATTTTAATTTATCAAGCATAATTAGATAGGAATAGTGGGCAATTTCATCCACGTCTGAAAAATAACACTGTGTTTTGAAAAGCTGTTTACTCCGAAGTTAGAGGTGCTGCAAAGCAAAAAAGGCTAAAATTTCAGGGAGAATACTAAGTTTTCTATCTTTCATTTGAAGGATTTCTATACCTTCCTGAGGTGATGTGATAAGCTATGGCATTTCAGGGCAACTGCCCTTGTGTGACCAAGAATCTCTAGCAGTGGACAGTTTCCTGCCTCTACATACACTAGACGTGCTTCTGAAGAATCGGTCTTGGGGAAGGGACAGAATATATCATTTAGCGTGGTGGCGCACGCTTGTAATCCCAGCATTCGGGAGGCTGAGACCAGAGGATCCGGGTTCGCGGCCAGCCTCAGCTACCTAGTGAGGCACTCCGCAACTTAGTGAGACTCAGTTTCAAAATAAAGAATAAAAAATAGGGCTGGGGGTGGAGCTCGGAGGTAGAATGCCCCTGAGTTCAATCCCCAGTACCGCAAAAAAAAAAAAAAAAAAAAAAAAAAAAGATATCCTAAAGAAGCTGATTTTTAAAAAAATAAAAACAGTGTAATGGTATGTGGTGTTATAAAATGAATATTTACCTCCCCTAATGGGTTCTTGATAAGTTCAAATTTGTATGTAAAGCAAAATATTATGGATGCCCCTTGAAAGAAAAACAATATGTTTTATGGAACTAGGACATCTAGAACAAAGCAGATAGTCATCATTAAAAATTCTTCCAGGAGGCCGGGCATGGTGGTGCACGCTTGTAATCCCAGCATTCGGGAGGCTGAGACCAGAGGATCCCGGTTCGCAGCCAGCCTCAGCTACCTAGTGAGGCACTCCGCAACTTAGTGAGACCCGATTTCAAAGTAAAGAATAAAAAATAGGGCTGGGGGTGTAGCTCGGAGGTAGAATGCCCCTGAGTTCAATCCCCAGTACCAAAAAAAAAAATTCTTCTAGGAGCTGGGCAGGTGGCCCATGCTTGTAATCCAGTACTTGGCAGGCTGAGATTGGAGGATCCGGGTTCCGCCAGCCTCAGCTACTTAGTGAGGCCCACCGCAACTTAGTGAGACCTGTTTCAAAATAAAGAATAAGAAATAGGACTGGGGACCTACCCCAGAGGTAGAATGCCCCTGGGTTTAATCCCTAGTACCGCAAAAAAAAAAAAAAAACTTTTCTAGGAGCCAAACTGTAGGGTGCATGCTTGTAATCTCAATACTTGGGAGGCTGAAACATGAGGATTGCAGTTCGGGGCCAGCCTCAGCAACTTAGCAAGGCCCAAAATGGAAAAAAAAAAAAGGACTGGGGGTATACTTGGAATAGCTTGGAGGCTAGAACACCCCTGGGTTCAAGCCTCAGTACCAAAAAAAAAAAAAAATCATGTTCCAATTATTTTATAAGTCAAAGCTCATGATGTAATGGGAAATTTTTTAAATCAGGCTACAAAAATGATGATTATTTACTTAAATATGCATTTATTAAACATATATATGCAATAAGTTTATTCTAGATATTTTATATTTATATAATATAAAATTTTGCCTCATATACCAAATTTTAAGTACTATATTAAAATTTATATTTTTATGGAAAATAGACCGAAAAGACATACACTTATGTACCCTAGTACCCATTCCCCCAACAAAAAACTGCTCTAAGTGATATTTATCAGAATGACCAGATATGCCATGCTGCAACATCTTCAGGGATTAGAGCTATTAGATTTTCTGAAGAATGGTTATATGTTCCCATTTCATCCAGGTTATAAATAACTTGTGATTTCAAACAATCTTATGCATACTTTTATTAGCAATTTATGATGAATTCCTTCACTCTTTATAATCATCATCATTTGCTAAATGGAGAAATTGAATGTACCCATTCTGGGGTCAAAAATGCCAGTGCACAAATAAGCACTCCTACGCCTTGAAGAATGGAGAAATATACTTGGTGACTTTGCCCTCCACATTTGGGTCTACAAAGGAGCCTGTTCCCATCACTGAATGGACTGTCCAACTGATAGATGCCCAGAGTGCTTTTAGAGATCAACATAATCTAATTATTTTATACCAAAACCAAGCTTACAATTTGGATATAACTCACCTATTTGAAGTATACAATATGGTGGATTTTAATATATTCATAAGGTAATAATTTATAAGGTGATGATTGCATCACCACTATTCAATTCCAGAACATTTTCATCAACTCAAAAAAAAGAAAAATGTATTCCTTAGCAGTCACTCTCTATTCTCTTCCCCCACAGCCCCAGCCCCTGGCTATAACTGGTTAACTTTCTGTCTCTATGGATTTGCCTACTTTGCACATCAAAACCAATTTGGAAAGAGAATTATTTTTCATTGGTTTACTGAGACATTTGGTGCTATTCTATCTTTATTTTATTTTTAAAAAACAGAAATAGCCGGGCGTGGTGGCGCACGCTTGTAATCCCAGCATTCGGGAGGCTGAGACCGGAGGATCCGGGTTCGCGGCCAGCCTCAGCTACCTAGTGAGGCACTCCGCAACTTAGTGAGACTCGGTTTCAAAATAAAGAATAAAAAACAGGGCTTGGGGGTATAGCTCGGAGGTAGAATGCCTCTGAGTTCAATCCCCAGTA
>PVLC010008596.1:0-57643 GCA_004027655.1 Graphiurus murinus | reverse complement strand
TATAAAACATTTATAGAAGAGCTAATCCCAATACTCCTCAAGCTATTCTGTGAAATAGAAAGAAACGGGACCCTCCCAAACACATTCTATGAAGCCAACATCACACTAATACCAAAACCAAATAAAGACAGCTCAAGAAAAGAAAACTATAGGCCTATATCATTGATGAACTTAGATGCAAAACTGCTAAACAAGATACCAGCAACGTGCATTCAAAACCGCATCAAGAAAATTATATACCATGACCTTAATTCTCTTTATTCTTAGTTAATACTACATTATTACTTTCTTTCCTATGACACACAACACCACTCTGAGGTCTACAGGACAGACACATTGTAGACTTATATGTTAAAATTACCATGGTGACTGTTAAAAGAGTTAGGCTGTTAAATGAGTTGGTTTAAAATCATTTTTTACAGTCATTATAAACACTGGCAGTATAGATCGCTGAGTGAAAGAAATGTGTCCAATTAGTTGTCCTTAGCATTACTCTGGCCTAGTATATACCCTAGCTTTTCCTAAAGAGGCAGTATAATTTAAAATCGTGTTGACCCATAAGGTAGACACTAGTAACCTGTGGTTATTTAAATTTAATTGATTAAGATTAAATGAAATTTAAAATATATTTATTCCAGGCATGGGGGTGCATGCCTGTAATAATAGTACTTGAGAGGCTGAAACAGGAGGATCTCAGGTTTGAGGCCAATCTCAGCAACTTAGCAAGACCCTGTTTCAAAAAAAAAAAAAAAAGTAAAAAAGGCTGGGAGTGTAGCTAGAAGGTAGAATGCCCCTGGTTTCAATCTCCAGTACCACCAAAAATTAATAAAATGTATTTATTCAGTTGCACCACCTACATTTCAAATGCTAAACAGCCACTTGTGGCTAAGGCTCTGGTACTGGACAGCTCAAATACAGAACATTTTTTAGCACCGCTGCAGTGGTTAAGTGTGTTGTCCCTGCAGCTGGGAGAACTCAGTGCAAATTCCAGCTCAGACATTTGGGAGTTGTATGAGTTTAAGCAAGTTTCCTCCTCTTTCTATGCCACAGTTTTCTTCATGTGTAAAATAAAGACAGTAAAACAAACAGAATTATAGGTAAATGTATATAGAGTACTTAGAAAAATTACCTACAGATAGTACATATTGCATTATGCTTTATTCATTATTTGCTCACCCAAAGAGTGAAGTAAGGTCCTAGGAGGATCTAGAGATTAGTGAATCTGTGGCACATGTCTGTACTCCCAGTACTTGGGAGGCTGAGTCAGGAAGATCTCAGGTTCAAAGCCCCAGCCTTGGCAACTTAGCAAGGCTCTCAGAAACTTAGTGAGACTCTGTTTCCAAATAAAGAGTAAAATATGGCTAGAGTTATAGCTTGGAGCTAGAATGCCCCTGGATTCAATCCTTAGCACCAAAAAAAAAAAAAAAAAAAAAAAAAAAATTAATGAATCTGAGAGATGGTAAGTCAGGTCATCTCTGGAGAGAGACAGAAGTCTGCATCTCTCTTCCCCTCTTCAATCACTTCAGACAGAAGGCGATGTTTCTATTTTCTAACCATGGTTAGGTTAAGAAGTAAGCCTAGTCAGTGCCTATGGTTGTACACAAAACTTAGCCTTTATAATCCAAATATGTTTCTATCATTATTGCTGAGATAGCTTCATATCCCTCTTTGCATCTTAAAAATGATTTGGAGGAAAAGAGGAACACCTTTCCCAGCTGGCTGATAGCAAAAAGCAAGGTCTTGTCATAGCTGAGCAAAAGAGAGAAGAAGACTAGTCAACTATCAGTAGTACTGAGAAAGTGCAGGAGGTCAGGCCTACTAATATTTAAGTCAAGGGGATCAGATAATGATTGCTAGATAGATGAAACATCTTATGTTTATTTGGTAATCCAAAATAAATTCCACAATTTTTCTCAAGAAGGATCCTGAGAAGTGGAGACAAAAAACAAAACAAAACTATTCTCCAAATCAATGCTTGGAAGTGGAACACCTTGGCTTTGTCAGGCAGAGCCTCCATAACTAACAATGTCCACACTTTAAGGCTATACTTTTCAGACTAGAGCTGGAGAGGAATTGTTGGGGTTATCTTTTCCATTTGTATCAACAGCATAAGCAACACACCTTTTCCTGGGGTTGACAGGAGAAAGCAAAATCTTATTAGTTCATTCGAAGAAATTGTTAATTTCTTTGTCTTGTGTCTTTTGCTTTCCTCAAGAAATATTTCATAACAAATAGAGAGCATGTTTTCAAAAATTAGAAAATGCCAAATGCATGGATCAAGAGATTCAGGTTCAAATCCCAGATGCACAATGTACTAGCTCTCACCTTTCAGAAAAAGAGCCAGTAATAGTACTAGTAGTAGTAGTAGTAACAATGATAATAAAATAATAGTCAACCCTTGGGATTTGGTAAAAGACCAAAATAAACTAATTAATTTAAATCAGTACAAACAGTGGGTACATGTGATCAAACACATTGTTAGCTATTTTGATCCATGCAAAGGCGAAATAAAATCTTTTCAGGCAGACTTAATTTTTAGGTTCTCAGTTTAATTTATGAGCATACATTCTATCTCTGCTTCTCCTCATTGTGAAATTATCTGTCTCTGTCCTTAACCAGTAATAAGGAATAACTTCATTCCTATGGTCAATGGCTCTTCCAATTTTTGATGGACTTTAGAAAAATTAGAGAACATTTATAATCCAAAATAAAATATAGGACTTAATGATTATATGTTCTGCTTGAGAATCTCACTTTTTCTCATTTTCCTTAACCTCTATATTCCCTTTGCCCTAGTTTCTGTCCTCATTTCATAAATCTTACCTTTGGATGTGTCTACTTAGTATCTATGGGACACTAAAACTTTTACAATGATTTTATTTATTAAGTTTGGGGGACAGGTACTGGGGACTGAACCCAGGGGCATTGTATTTCTGAACAACACCCCTAGTCCTATTTTTTTTTAACAAGATCTTGCTAGGTTGTTAAGAGTTTTGCTAAAATGCTTGAACTGCAGTTCTCCTGACTCAGTCTCTCAAATCCTGGGATTACAGACATGTGCCACCACATCTGACTTATAATAATTTTAAATAAACAATCTACCTTGTTTCACTCTGTAAAATTCTTATTTATTTATTTATTTATTTATTTATTTATTTATTTTTGCAGAATTGCAGATTGAACTCAGGGGCATTCTACCTTTGAGCTATACTCTCATCCCTATTTTTTATTATTTATTTTGAAATAGGGTCTCACTAAGTTGCAGAGGGTCTCACTAAGTAGCTGAGGCTGGTATTAGAAGTGTATGCCACCACACCCAGCTATTTATTCTTCAAATAAGTTTTTTTTTAATTTATTAGGCACAGACTCAATAAGACAGAAAATCATCCAATAGTTAAACTGTACTCAAATATGTTCATTTCATTTTGCTTAACTGAAAGGTAACAAAAAATGATGGATCAATCCATCCTATGATACAAATTTTAAGTATTTTTTCAACTAAATACGGTATCCTAAAAAATGTAATGCCATTTTAATACAAACTCTGTTTTGTAAAGACAAATACATACTTACTGGTAGTAAACAGGAAGAATGAGAAACATATGACAGAAGGAATAGCTTAATGGTATTATTTTACGACATAAATATGAGGATAAAACAAACCATATATTCTAGTGTACACACTGTCAGTGATTACTGCC
The DNA here is from genome assembly GCA_004027655.1 of Graphiurus murinus. Taxonomy (NCBI): domain Eukaryota; kingdom Metazoa; phylum Chordata; class Mammalia; order Rodentia; family Gliridae; genus Graphiurus; species Graphiurus murinus. Next base: position 53,942 of record PVLC010008596.1, on the reverse strand, counting down.
CAACATTAGTAGGGAAAAATCAGAAATCACAGTGCTTTGTACTGAAATAAGCCCATCAAAATACAGATGCTCCTCAATTAGCAATGATACTAAGTCCTGATAAATCCATCATAAGTTGAAAAGATCCTAAATCGAAAATGCAATGAATACCCCTAACCTACCAATCATTCTATTTTAGCAACACAGTATGCTGTAGAGGATTGGTGGCTGACTAGAAACTGCATCTCGCTTGGGAAATCCAAAATTCTAAGTGCAGTTCCAATGGAATGTGCATGACTATCACACCATCATAAAGCTGGAAAATCATATGTTGAACCACAGTAAGTCAGGAACCATCTATCTAGTTAACAATTGCTCACAGAAACATAGGCAAAAGGGAAATGGAAAAAACTATTCTCTACCAGAAAGGCTTGTGGAATAACTAGTTCTTACTGAGGATGTAGCTTTAAAATGTCTAGAATTAAATGCTCAGGCTTTAAAGGAAGTTGAAAATGAAGACACAGCACATGGCAGACACATTTTACCCATTTCTAGAGCCTCAGATCTCATTGCGTTTCTATAAGTTCCATGTGCCCTTTCCATATTCTATGTTGTAAAAATTCTGTACTTTACACTAAGCTAAGTATTAAGGCAAATACCAAAGACATATATGAAAAAATACGACTCCTAAGGAATGTCATTAATTTACTTTTTTGTGTGTGTGTGTAGTACTAGGAATTGAACCCAGAGGCATTCTACCTTTGAGCTAACCCCTAGTCTAATTTTATTTCTTATTTGGAAACAGGGTCTTGCTCGGTTAATTAGTCTCACTACTTGCTGAGGCTGTCCTGGAACCTGCAATCCTCCTGTCTCAGCCTCCCAAGTACAGGGATTACAGGCATGTGCCACCATGCCAGGATAATTTACACTTTAATTGAACAAATCTTCAGTAGGTTTTCACTTTTTATCTATGTACCATGCATTTTACAAGATGTTGGGGGTACTCAGAAGAAACACTGACATTCCTGCCTATAAACAACATAAAGCCAGGTTTAAAATATAAATGAAAGAGTTTTTACAAAATATGAAAATTGTCTGATCCATAAGTAACATAAAGGCTGAACAAGATAACAGACCAAACTGAGATCAGGGAGTAGGAAAAAGGTCAAAATGCTAATGATCGAAATGATAAAGCAACCCTAATCACTTATTTTATGTTGGCATGATAAAGTTAAGTATGTACTGAATAAGTAGGGGTCCCCAGGAGTTGTTCTGTGTGAGAAAGAGGCAACACAGTCAGGTATATTTTGTAGAGTTTCACAGGATTCAAAAATCTTAAAAGTCATAAGAAAATATGCGTATATGTGTGTGTTGTGTTCCAGGTAAAGGAGAGGAGGGAAAATGAAGGAAGGACTGCGCAGAGCCTCTAGGGGGCGCCAAAGATCCCAAAGTCCAGGAAGAGTCACTAGACAGTTTTAGCTAGGTGCAAAGGCTGCTGAGTTCCACTTCTATAGAAAACCAGTAAGTAGAAGATGTATTGAAAGAAAATAGGTGTGGGGGCAAAGGAAGATGTTTTCATAATCCAGGCACAAAATAAAAGCATGGAGAGATGATGAAATTTGAAATTTAAAGGATCTAAGTTAGATAACTTGCAAGAGAGCAAAACTATGGATTTTAATACTCAGGAAGTAGAACTACTGTGTCCTGTACACTGGGTGACCAAGAGGATTGGATGCTGAAGAGTAGAAAAAATGTGTAGAAGTTAGTAAACTGTGGATAGCCAGAATACTGCACAATTCTACATGCATAGTGGAGTCCCTCAGTATTATGGCAGGTGACATGCATACTCCAGAGGCCGCATTCCTTTTTTTTTTTTTTTGGTACTGGGGATTGAACCCAGGAGCATTCTACCTCCAAGCTATACCCCCGGCCCTATTTTTAATTCTTTATTTTGAAACAGGGTCTCACTAAGTTGCAGAGAGCCTCACTACGTAGCTGAGGCTGGCTATAAACCCAGATCCTCTGGTCTCAGCCTCCCAAGTACTGGGATTGCAAGCATGTGCCACCACGCCCGACTGAGGGGGCCACATTTCTTAAGAAAAATATTGGCAGAGAAGAACTTCTGGTTCCTTTCTCTTTTCTCATTCCTGTGGATGGTAGCATAAATATCAAAAGACTTTTATTTGTTATGCCTTAAAATAGCCAGCAAATATCATAACATAAAGCTCTGCAAACAGTTCCCTAGCAACTTCCGAATGCATGGCAGTACATTTTGGAAGTGCACCTGAAAAACAGTAACTTGAAATAAAGCATGGAGCAGTTCTCTAAATTTCTCCAAAAAGCCCAAGTTCATGTGTCAGACTTAGGACTGGACACTATAAGAATAGCCTAAAATCTTAAAAACACAAAAACTGAACACTGTCTCCAAAATCTGCTTAGCAGCACATTTCTTGATAAAATTGTATTAATAAAGAAGTAGAAATTTTCATGAAAAGGCTTCTGGAAGGCCAAGAAAATGTGAAATAAATACTGCATAAGTTTGCAGATCAAAGTGAGTTCTATTTAGAAACTCTGTTCTATAATTATTTGTACTAAAAAGAAATGTTACAAATATCATAAAGTAATATAATAAATTAGTAAAGAAAGATAAAATTTTTATAAACAGTTTCTACAGACAGTCTGAAGAAGAGCAAAATTTTTGAATAAAGTGTTGAATAAAACTTGTGTAAAAATACAGAATTAGTTTTGAAATCTTGGGGCAACCAGAAATACTATAACTAATCCAAAGCAAATTCCATCTATCAGAGTGACTTTCCCCTAATTTCCCCAAGAAAACTCAAGTGAACATCAAAAATATTCCCCTTAAAGATGTAGAACAGTATCAAAAGTAATTTTTTTTTTTTAGCTAAGTGTGGTGCTACACACCTATTCCATAATCCTAATATTTGAGAGGCTGAGATAGGAGGATCACAGGTGCCAGGCCAGCCTCAATAACTTTATGAGATTCTTTCAAAATTTTTAAAATAAAATAAAATAAGGCTAGAGGTAAAGCTCAGAGGTAGAACACTCCTAGGTACAACCTCCAGTACCAGAAAAACAACAAAAATTACATGTTAGATAAATTTTCCACCAGATTCATGAAATTTAAAGAAGTGGGTTAAATCTGCTTATTAATTCTCTGCAGACCCAAAGCACTTTATATACCTTGTGTTGATTAGCACTTAACGGAAATAAAGATATAAAAACAACCTAATTTTTGTTTGTGCCTACCTTCTGAACATTAATGTAACTTGTGATCCTAGCATGTCACCAATATTTTAATATTTCAGAGTAAATTGGAATGTCAGAGCATTATACATATTTTGATTTCCTGTGAAAAGTTAGCTGGGCCAAATAAAATACTTGGAGGGCAACATTCACCTTCAAAGTACTGGAACAACAGTCAGTTAAAGAAACACACACACACACACACACACACACACACACACACACACACAAGTTCAGGAAACTATTGTTCCTTCAGAGGCAAGCTTGCTGTTCTATTAGGTAGCATTCAGTTACAGATGTACAAACTGCAATTACAATTGAAGTGTATTTTCTAAGCCACTGTCACCAAGAACCATAAAGTAGCTTTCAAATCTGTCTCTAAATTCATTTCCTGAGTAACATGGAAAAATGGGCAAAGCTGTATTCTAAAAGATACTGGTGTCTTTCCCTTCTCTCTTGACCAGAAATATGAATTTCCACAGATCTCCGGAGGCCCCTGGAGATCACTGACCTCTGGGCACATTGAGAATATATTAGCAGTCCATTAAGCCTGAATCTAGATCATATCTTGAAATTAATTAAGGCCTTATCACCAACATCTGTATTATCTACTTTGCCACAGCACTAGGGTTTCCCAATGAGGCATGGTTTACAGTAAAGGAATCTCTTTTGGTTGTACCCTAGTTTTCTCTCTTGTTGTTGGTCTTAAAAAAGCATTCTAATCCATTTTCCTCTTGCCTTCATATGAAGGCTGAATTTCTAATGACTGCAAATGTGATAAATCATTGAAGAATATAGTTAGTGTCTAAATCCATATTAAATTTGCGTGGCATCCCAGATATTTTTGTGTTTTTTGTTTTTACATTCTTCCATTTAATCTACTGTCAAAAGACTTTATAGTTAAAATATAGTATAAATGAAAGAGAGACAAAAATCATTCAGTAAAATCAGCTCAAGAAATACTGACAAAAAGGTCAGAAGAATACAGAATATTTTCATAAGATATGACAAATATTTTAAGAGATAAATATTCTTACTCTGATTTTGAGCACTACACAATATATACAGGTATACATGTACCAAAACATCACATACTGTTTTATATATATAAATGCACACTAAGGATTGAACCCAGGGCACTCTACCTCTGATCTACATCCTCAACACTTTTGATTTTGAAACAGAGTCTTGCTAAGTTGCTCAGGGCCTTGCCAAGTTGCTGAGGCTGGCCTCAAACCTGCAAACCTTCTATCTTGGCTTCCCAAGTCCTGAGATTACAGGCGTAAGCTACCTGCCAACATGCCTGGCTTCTAATATGTACTCATTTATGTATCAATGAAAATAAAGTACATTAAATACATATATATTATAGATGTATTTATTACATATTTATATATATTATATATGTTATATATAATATATATTATATATGTATATATAACTAGAGACCATCCTCAGCAACTTAGTGAGATCCTCAGCAACTGTTTCAAAATTATAAGAATTAGGGGCTGGGAGTGTAGCTTAGAGGTAGAATGTCCCTGGGTTCAATTGTGTCAAAAAGTGTCAAAAAGTGTCAAAAAAGTGTCAAAAAGATGAATAAATTAATAAGTAAATAATAAAAAAAGACACACTGACTGAAATGTACAAGATGTTGAAAGGAAAAAAGAAACACAAAATAATTATGTAAGTAACTACTCTCAAAATTATTTATATTTCTTTGATGTATTGATTGTATTTCCTTGGCATATATACCCAATAGTGGTATTGTTAGATCATGTAGTACTTTGCTTTTATTTCTGGATGAAATTCTATATTGTCTTTCATAATGGCTATACAGATTTACATTCCTACCAACAGTGTATAAGAGTTCTCCTTTCTCTACATCTTTACCAGCATGTGGCATCTTTCCTCTTTTTTTTATTTTGATTTTGCCAGCATTCCAAGTGGGTGGAGATGGTATCTCAGTCTGTTATATTGTCAACAATATAGCACTGTATAATTCAGAATAGCTAGAAGAAAAGCCTTTTAATGTTCTTATCGTAAAGAAATAATGAGAGTTCGAAATGGTGAATAACTTAAAAGTAATTCATTGATTAGTACACAATGTATAAATGTACTAAAACATCCCACTATACCTCATAAAGATGTTCAATTATTTGTACATTTTTGTACCATTATTACTTTCCCACAGTTCTGGGAGTTGGAAATTCAAGATCAGAGTATCAGCAGTGTTGGTGTGTCTTGTGTTCTGAGTCCCCTCTCTTTGGCTTGCAGATGGCCTCATCTCCTGTCTCTGCCTTTACCTGGTCCTCCCTCTGTGTGTGCCTATGACCTACTTCCCTCTGGTTATAAGGGCTAAATCATGTTCTATTAGTGCTACCCTAATAACCTCATCTTGACTTAATTACCTCTTTAAAGACCCTGTCCCCAAACACAAGCACATTCTGAATCTGTGGGCAAACAATCAGCCAAAACAAATCAAAAGAAGGCTAGAATAACTATATTAATTTCAGAAAACAGACTTTAGAGCAAGGAAATTTATCAGGAATAAAAAGAGGTATTACATGATGGTAAAGTGACCTGTTCTTCAGAAAACCTAATAATCCTTAATATGTATGCACCTAGCAACAAATTGTCAATATATGTGAGGCAAAAGCCAATTGAGCTGCATAAATAACAAGAAAAATCCACTATTATAGTTCGAAAGTGAAAACCCCCTTTATCAATAAGTGAGAATTACAGAGATAGCAGATAAGCAAGTGAACTAGAGACACAATCAATCTGCTGAATCTAATTGAAATTTATAGGCTACTTTACAATAGCAGAATACACATTCTTCTCAAATTCATACAGAACATTCATCAATTTTCTGAGTCCACTTTCTGTCATTATAACAGAATACTACAGATTGCATAATTTATAAGGAAGATAAATTTATTTGGCCTACAGTACTCAAATGGGGATTAAGTTTAGTACTCAATATAGTACTCAATGGGGATTAAGTTTCAACATGTGTTTTGGTAGGGACATTCAAACAATAGCACCATTATATGCAATAATTTTTGTTAGAAAATGCACCTTAACAAATTTAAAATGATAAAAGTATTCAAAATGTATTCTCATAGCAAAAGGGGATTCAATTAGGAATCAATATCAGAGATAAAGCTAAAAATCTGTGACAGAGAGATCATTAGTGCTTCAGCAATTTAGGACATTGACCACATGTATTAGAAAAGAAGAAAGATCTAAAAATCAATCATCTAAGCTTTCATCCAAGGAAACTAAAAAAAGGGGAACAAATTAAATCTAAAGTAAGCAGAAACCTACTAAAAATTAAAGCACAGCATATGACATTGAAAACAAGAAATTAATTAAGAAAACTAATGACATCATGAAGCCGGGCATGGTGGCGCATGCTTGTAATCCCAGCATTTGGGAGGCTGAGACCAGAGGATCCGGGTTCAAGGACAGCCTCACCTACTTAGTGAGACACTCCGCAGCTTAGTGAGACCTGTTTCAAAATAAAGAATAAAAAATAGGGCTGGAGGTGTAGCTCAGAGGTAGAATGCCCCTGAGTTCAATCCCCAGTATCCCCCCCCCAAAAAAAAAAGAAAAGAAAAAGGACAACTAATGATATCATGAGCTATTTCTTTCAAAAGATCAATAAAACTAATAAACCTCTAACCAGGTTTACTAAGAAAAGAAGCAAATTAGGATATCAGAAATGAAAGAGGGGCTATCACTATAGACTCTACAGACAATAAAATAGTAAAGGAACATTTAAAGAAAACTCAGAGGTAATATATCTTAACTCATTCCATGAGGAAAGCAAGCATTACATTAACATCAGGATCACACAAAGACAATACTTTGTATAGGAAAACTATAGACCAATATCTCTTAAGAAAGCAGATGCAAAAATCTTCAACAAAATATTAACAAGCCAAATTCTACAATGTTTAGAAAGATTTATATACCATGACCAAGAATTATGTATTCCATGTATACAAGGCTGATTCAACTTTCAAAAATCAAGGACTGTAACTCATCAAATCAGTAGACAAAGAATACAAATAACAGGATCATGTCAACAGATGCAGAAAAAGCACTTAACAAAACCTAACGCCCACTCATAAACACTATCGGCAAACAAGAAAGGTAGGTGAACTTTCTCAATTTGATTTAAAAAAATCTACAAATAAGTTACAGATAACATCATATTTAATGGTGAGAAAATAAAAGCATTCCTGCTAAGGCAAGAATGTCTGAACCACTCCTTTTGTAATGGAAATTCTAGCTAATGCAGTAAGACTAGTAAAGATAGCAAAGGAAGTAAAAGATGTGAAGATTGGGAAAGAAGAAAAAAAACTGTCTCCGCTTTCCGGTGACATTATTTTCTATACAGAAAATACCAAAGAATCAACAAACAAATAGAACTAAGCAAGGTTGCAGGATACTAGGTTAGTACAAAACATTAACTTCTAATAGATCAACAATAAGCATTTGGAATTTGAAATTGAAACAAAACATCATTTACATTAGCATTATAGTGGATACTATGGAACACTTCCATATTTCATCAATCTAATAAAATATGTACAATATATGACAATAAACTGCAATCCCATACTTGGGAGGCTTGAGATAAGAGGATTCCACATTCAAGGCCAGATTCAGCAACTTAGCAATGCCCTCAGCAACTTGAGACCTGTTTCAAAATAAATAAAACAAAATAGGCTTGTGCCAAAAACAAAAATCCCAAAGAGCACCCAATGGTTTTTTTGAAGATGAGTAATAATTAAGCATAAAAAATAAGACTAGTGAATTATTTTTACTTTCAAGGCCAATTTGGCATTGGCCTTCAGATGCTATTGTTCCTTAAAACACACAATGATACCAAAATATTCCACTGTTTCCTTCCTTTCTCTCTTACTTTTTCATCAAAGAAAACTTTTCCTATTAAAAAAATATTTGGCAGATTCTCTGGAAATAAAAAGAAAGTGCTCATGTACTTTGCCGCCTCTCAATAAACAAGTTTGTTTCTACTGGAAATCTGCTTTTTTGGCATTTGCAAAACCACAACAGCCTCACACTTTATAACAGAGAAGGAAACTGAAGGTGGAAGGTCACACTCTGGTTGTGGTAAACACATGGTGACCAATTGGCCACCTGATGCACTAACATTTCAGATACAATTAAGATAAAATTCAATGGAAAAAATTATTAAGAAATCCTGGAAAATGAGGAAAATTACTGAACAATTACAGTGGACTGTGCAATAGGGTTCTTGGTTTATTTGTAGCGAGGGTTCTGTGTGTGAATATGTATTTTCACACATATGTATCCACTGGCAAAGGTTTATAAATGAGGACCCTGCAAGGAAAATACTAAAAGGAGTTGGCACAGTTCTTGCTGTCTTTGAAAAAAACAAGAAATTCTTTCAAAGCTTATTCCTTTCTCCATTCAAATTAGACTTACAGGGTCATGGTGAAGGTTGTGAGGCTTAACACAATCACAAGTGAAAAAGGAAATGGAAGAAAGCTTTATCTTCAAAGCCACAAACGGTCATATCAAACGATAGAAACCGTAACTCTGGGAAAAGAGAGACTTTATTTTCCTTTGTCACCACTTCTATTCAAATTAGGAAGCTGTTGGAAGAAGGACTCTTCCGATTGGCATGTCCCCTGCTCTCACCAAGTGTGATCACCTGATAATCACAAGTGAAGAATCAGGGCCTGCAGTACAAAGATGTAAGCTAGTCTCAAAGTCAGCTCCTGCCACAGGCCAGCTCAGAACACTCTGGGGAATTCAGAGAAATTTGGAAATACATTATGACCTCAGGAAAAGAAAGGATACAGATCCTAGGAAAGGTCCAATTCCCAGAACAAGCCTCTTGTTTGCAGCATCAGTCACGTGCAGACAGCTTCAGCACCCTATCTTCTTATCTGCAGCATATTAAGGTTTTCTATAGACCTAACATCTTAGTAACTTGGATCAAAATTGTAGACCGGGAGGTTCCCATAGCTGCCAAACTCTAGTGTAACCTGTCATTAGAGTCAGTGTTGAGATTGTTCTTCTCCTTCCATTAAAAAACAAAAAATAAACAAACAAAAATAGGGTCATTTAAAGAAGGCTGTGTTTGACTTTACTATGCTTCAGAGCCTACATAACCCTATTTTCTGAGTCCTATTTATTGTCAAAGCTGAATTCAAATAAAGTGCTTAAAACACTATGTGAATCTATTTTTCTTTAAAATACCTTATTCTTCTCTTTCATACAAAAATAAGGACCAAGCACATTCCTAAAGGATGATATTCAGATACCTCCCCTCCATCTGTCCCCTCCTTCTCCTTTATATTTCCCTCCAACTCTATTGTATCCCCCTCTTGGGAGAAAAAAGAACAGGAAGCAGGAGGCATCAGGGGAGCTGATTGAGGTACCAACTGAAACAGTCAAAAGAAAGGAGATGATAGAGGAAAAACAGTGGTCTTGAAGTCTCTGGTTGATTCTTTCTGTCTGCCATTTTTAAAATAAAGTATTTAGGTATTTTTTTAGAAAAATGAAAGTAGCATAGAAAGACTGTATTGAAATCAGCAAGAGGGAAGGGTACAGACTGCATAATTTCTAGCCCTTTGGTCTTAGAAACAGAAACCAGTCGAAACAAAAATTAATCTTGTGCCAGGATGTTCTTTTGCCTTTGGGAGGGTAAAAACAGCTATTTCATTGGCAGGGCGCACACTGCCACACTGCTGAGGCACGCAACTGAGTACATTGTTCTCCGCTGTCTATTTGAAAAATATTTCCAGTCAGAAGACAGTCACGAGCAGTGCATTTGACCTAAATTCCCCCATAGTGCTACTATTTAGTCTACTCAGTCTCCCTTTCCCTTCACATTAAGATTCTTTGCATATGCTTTATTATTCATAGATTCATTCAAAGAACCCCAGATTCATCTGAAATTTTTAAATAAGAAAAATGTTTTTAGATTTTCATCATTTTCAGTTACTGAAAACACTAGAAATTTTGTTTTAACTGTATTTTTGCTGTAAGTGTATTTAAGATCAATAATTGGGATACAAGAGAGACTTTAGATAAAGGAAGAGCAACCCCAGTGGAGAGATAGAGGGGGTCTACAGGAGGGTGATGGTGGGTAGGAGGGTTAGTGAAGAAAACACCTCCATTGATGATATGTGAATTATCAATCAATCTCAATATGGGGAAAGGGAGGGAGTGGAGTGGGCTCCAGGGGGAAGTTCACCAAGTGTTGTGTGCATGTGTGTCCCTGTCACTTTGAACTACATTATAATATGAAACTACAAGGTGCTAAAAAAAGTATATTTAAAAATGAAACATACAATATTCCAGAGTATCTTAAAAATAATAATTTAATGATATGTTGCTCAAAAATATTTTATTTGCATTAAAATGTATACCCACTTTTGACCATTAATGTGATGATAATAATTATTCCTAATAGTATTCCTAGATAGAAGTAATAACAAAAGTCCTGACCATGGAGTTTATAAGTTGCTTTTAAATGCAGACATTTTCACTTGAAAATTTTTATTACATTAGTGCTGATCCTTTTAATTTTTTTTCAATCTTTGCTATTGAGAACTATGAGTTTACATATTTTGTAAATAGCATGAGGTTTGTTGAAAATGAATTTGTAATATATACTGCCTAGGCAGATAAAAGTAAATGAAAAAAAGTCTCCCTACATTTCCCATAATTTAAGATAGTAAAATGGGCATATGTTTATATATTCTGTGAAATGCAGCAGCTGCATTGCAGATACTTAATGTAATCCCTGAACTTTACAACTGTGGAACTGATAGCTGTGAAAATATAAATCTCTGAAGTAGAACAAATTCCTCTGGTATTCCTTTTTCTCATCTGAAAGATGATTGCCAATGTTTTTCCACAGGCATGCTTTATTTATTAGAAATCTACTGGGACCTGAATTGCAGGCTCAAAACCTCTCTGACACTGTGACACGATTTCCTTCCTAATGTTTTTTTTGTTTTGTTTTGTTTTGTTTGTTTTTTTGTCCACATTGGAAAAAGGTAGAAAAAAAAAATCACCACTGTTCCAAAGAGAGCTTTTATTTGGAGCTATGGGGCTGAAGCCATCTTTCATTGTCTACTGACACTTCTCTAGAAACTATGCATTAGACTGCTCAAGGTGTCTTCATCTGCAAATACAAAGTGGAGTGAATAGCTTTGATCAAGGGTGATACTGAACATCTCAAACAATACTGTGGCCAACTTTAACCCAATAATGTCTCTGCTCTCGTAAGAGTTGAGGTTAACATTCTGGAACTTTTCCTGAGGATTTTCAGCAGGAAAAAGAAACTAAGGAATCACAGATAATAGCAGAAAAGGCTTCTCATGTGTTCATTGGGGTTCATCAGGCAGTGGAGTTAGAACAGCCAACAGATGGTGGGTAGACTTCACTCTGCCTTCAGTCAGCCATGCGACCTTGGAGAAGTCACATCACTTTTCTGGATCTCAGGCTCCACACTATAAAATAAAAGGCTTTCAGACTCAGAAAATCCAGGTTTGCATGTTTTCTCTCATCTGTGGGAGCTAGAGAGAAGAAAAGGAACCTCATGAAAATTAGAAGAGACCAACAGAGTAGTGGAAAGGGATTGGGAGAGAGAAGAGGAGAAGGAAAGAGAAAGTATGAGGAAGGAAACAGCCCAAATAATGTTTGCATATATATGAATGCATCACTATTAATCTCACTATCATATACAATTACAATGCTCTAATAAATGCTTTTAATTAAAAAAAATTAGAATCTTCATACTAATATTATCAAAGATAATTTACAGTGTTAGGATTTACATATACAGCTTACAATCTAAAATTTAGAGAGAATGTTCTTTGTTAATATAGAGAAAAGTATTAGGCATTTCTACTGTCTTTTACACTAGGGTTTTTGCATACGGTAATACCTCTAGTTGGTGTAGTCTTCCTTTATGTGGCTTGAGACACCCCCATTTGTATTCTTATCCAGTTTCCTTCCTGATTATAAAGGGAAAATTAGTTTCTCTTTTTTCTGTGCTATGGTAACAGATATTTCTGTTCATATTTATCATGAGCCATTATTTCTATCATCTTTTCATATTGCCATCTTTTAATCATGGGGTAGTAAGCAGTGCAAAATGCACCATGCAAGCTCACTGAGTGTGGGTGGAAATGAATGCATGACCACCTGACTAGCATGTATGACTATTGGTATTTTCACAATGTTATGTCAATGAAAACAAAACACATGCATAATATTGAGTGCCCATTTGAAACAGGTAAACTAGCAAATCCTGTTTCACGCAAACCATTAACCAAGTAGTTAGAGAAATAGATATGACCAATAGCTTCTAAGGTCAAGTCAGGGAACAGTAATCCTTGAAGCAGCAAATGGCCACTTCAGGTCTTCAAGTCACAAGCAATGCACTTCCATGCAATTTACACAGGGAAGTAATTTATTCTTAAGAAATAGCATGATCTGAGAAATTATTTAGCTTTTCATCTAATCCCAAAATGAACTTCACAGAGCTTTAGAACATGGTTTTGCTGCTTGTGTTGCTGTGGTTTTCTGTAGGGCCCATCTTACTGATGATGTGACGCCTTTGATGTGGTCAAATTAAAATTTGCAGGAAGATTACAAACTATCACAGGCAAAATGAGGTAATTAAAAGGGTCAACTAAATAATTAAGATCACTTTGACTCAATCATACATGCTAATGAGATCTTGGGACAGGATGAATCAATGGAATTCTCAGTGAATACCAAACCATACTGCGACTATTAATTGCAGTTTAAAAAATTACTAACTGTTCTTCAGCACGGCTGTTCTGAAAGTACATGAAAAAGGTCTGATTCAGTTCCTCTGTCCCCCTCTCAGTGGAGGTGCTAATAAGCAGCAAAATGACTAAGAAGTGGCTGGAGATGAAATATAAAATGTCATCCAGACTATTTACCCAAACTATTATTACTCCTGTTCACAGCTTTATCACCTCTATTTATCCAATTGTGTGTGTGTGTGTGTGTGTGTGTGTGTGTGTGTGTGTGTGTGTTACTAGACATTAAATAACCCTGTGGCGTTTTACCTCCAAGCTATACCCCAAGCCCTATTTTTATCTTTATTTTGAAACAGAATCTCACCAAGTTGCTGAGGGCCTCAATAAATTGCTGAGGCTGGCTTTGAACCTTCAATCCTCTTGTCTCAGCCTACCAAGTACTAGTATTACAGGCAATGCAACACCACTCCTGGCTACCTTTTCCAATTTTAATAAATCGTAAGACAGTGGTTTACACTGAATTTTTTCTACCAGTCTTATTACATCACAATTTTTAACTTATCATTTGTGGTTTAATAATAATTTGTATTGTTGTTATTATTATTATTTCTTTTTTTTTCTTTTTGCGGTACTGGGGATTGAACTCAGGGGCATTCTGTCCCCAACCCTATTTTTTATTCTTTATTTTGAAACAGAGTTTCACTAAGTTGTGAAGAGCCTCACTAAGTAGCTGAGGCTGGCCACGAAGCTGGATCCTCCTGTCTCAGCCTCCCAAGCACTGGGATTACAATCATGCGCCACCACACTCGGCTTAATAATTTGTATTATTAACTGATCTTTTATTCTGTGTTGTCCATTTCAGGCTCACCCTGCACAAAACTCCCCAAATGACATTTAAAAAGCAATAACACCTGTCAACTATGTGGTTAATTCACTGGCTCCATGCAGCTAGAGGGTTAAGGTTGAAGCAGCTGAACAGGAACACAATGCCTTGCATGAACAAATGCACCCCTACTTGTGTCCTCCAGATAACTCTCCCAACACTCTTTCCCACACACCAGACAATCTGAATGGAATTCCATAAAGTCGATAACTCCCACCTCTCCACTCTCAGCCTTCACACATGCCTTCCCTCTGTCTATCTACACCAGGTTCTGCCTGCATTCTCTGCTCCTTCCTGCCACACACTGATGAGGGACAGGTGCTTAGAGGCAGTCACTAGTACACTCAGCCTGTGGACAGGTGAGTCTGCCCAAATCCAAGTCCCCCAGTGTAGACTAACTGAAGTCCTGTTCTTCAAAACTCCTGATCAATAAAAGAACTAACATTTTGAGACCCATTTGCCAGGGCATTTGTCTTCCATCCAAACCTGGGTGAGCAATAAGATTACTAATGTATTGGTCTTGCCAATATCAATGTCCAAGTTGCAATTATCTGCTTGTATTTCTCCCCCATTTTTAGTATCATTAACCAGGTTTCTCTTGATCGTCATTATATTTTCAACACCCAGAAGAGTTCTTGGCACATAGTAGGCTCAGGACAGGTACTTAACAATTATTTAGGGAATAAAAAAATGGGTGGATAACAACAACGGCAAACTACAAACTTCTCGCCCATTGCAGCAAGGCCTCTAGGATTTCAGTTCTCACTGACATTGATACATAAATAAAACTGGGGATTTATGGTTATCCTTAAGAGATGATGTTTTATAATAAAGGGTGGAAAATGTGACCCTTAACTGAAACATTCTGAATTCCCAAACCCTTTGGTTTAACTCTCACCCTTTAGATACATACAGCTCAACCCTCTACATAGTGACTGTATGTTCCTCTGCTCATTGCTGTCATCTTCAAAAAGATTTAATCCAAATTCTATAAACATTTAAAATAAATACTTAAATGTTACTTTTTAAAGATGCTAAACAAAGCTTAAAAATAAAACAAAAATTTTGATGTGCTATCTTTCACCATTATGTTAGAATAGTTTTTTGCATATTTTGATAAAAATTGGTCTTAGATACCAGATTAAGAGACTGTAGCAGAGATTGCTATGCATTCACTGAACCCTGTTTCCTTTTCTCTAAGGTACAGACTAGGCTAGAATTTCAAACTTCCTTGATCTTACCCCAAGCCGTCTACTAAGTTTGGCTAATGGATTGTGGGTGTTATGTGTCTATGTCAATTCAGGGTTGAACACAAAACCCTCCCATTGATTCCTCCGTGTTCCCCCTTCTCTCAATTATTTTGTGGAAAATTCTGATGCCTTTCCAAGATGATGGCAGTACAAGGTAAAAGTAGGGGGGGCCTCCTCACACTTGCCTCCATATAGTCATCCACTTACGGACTTAGGGGAGAAGGAAATCTTTTTCTTGTGAACCACTGAGATGTAGGTATTGCTTTTTACAGCAATGAGTCTATTCTAAGTTAATGAATAATACAGCAATAAAAGACCTTACTATAAAATTTATGTGTTCTCCATCTTGACCATATATTGATTTTAAGTAATAAGCACTTAAAAATACTGATATTTGGGCATTAATCTAGATCAATTAAAATTGTATCTCTATGGATGGGTCAAAATTCCCCAGTTTTTAAAATCTCTCCAAGTGATTCTGATTGAAAATCAAATGGAGCAGGTTTGAGAACCACTGCTAACCATGCAGCTATATTTTTGTTCAATCATAGTAAAGATGGTATCTTGATCCAGTGTATTATCTATTTCATCATGGTCCATTTAAAGCCTAAAACTGTCAATCTAAGGCAAAAAAAAAATTACATCTTGAGCATGGAACCATTATAGGAAAAAATCCCAATAAACATTTTACAATCACTGTCAATAAATTCACCCTTCAATTTCAGGTAAATGTTAGCCTTCTCTTAATTAATATAAATATTCATTTGATCAGAATTGAATGAATAAAAATTTAATTTTCTCTAAGAAACAACTGCCACAATAATGTAAAAACTAATTATAGTTTCATGAGGTATAAGTTTACAAACACTATAGCCTCCCTCAATTCTATTTCAATTCCATAAACTAATAATTTGTTTTTCAAGAAAGCACCAATCTATACTGCTGAATATTTAATCACAACACTGCCAAAGAGGTTATTTAAACATAACTTTTCCAGATAGAATGGAATAAGCAAAAATTATCACATCAATTGAGTCAATTATTGTGTTCTTAAGTTCAGTAGTCTAATTCAAAACCATGATCAAAAGCAAATATCAATCCTACTAACGCTCTATTTGTGCAGTTCCTGAGTTTTTAAGCCAGTTCTTGCTGGATCCAGAACCAAGGCAGAAGTTCACAAGGAGAGGAAAGAAAATAAATCTTACCTAACATATGCAGCTGAAAATATGTGACTTACTCTCCAATAAGAAATATGTAACAAATGACTTTATTCTGTTTGCACTATGTTAATTCAAAAGGAAATAAGTATAGTAGTAAATAGGAAACACAGTAGTAGTAATATTAATAGAGCCATCTGCTTCCTCTTGAGTTTTATGACTGCTACTGCGCAGTTAAGTATATTGGCTATCTGATTTATCATTGCATCCTCACTCTAATTAACAGTATTGTTTCACCAATAATAAAGCATATACCATGTAATTTCAAGCATCTACTAAGGCCCGGGTACTGTGTAAGATGATTTACATCATTTAGGTGGTTATAAATATGGCAGGGGATCTGAATCCTAGAACTATGACAATTTAATTTGCTTTCTGAGACAAGTCTTATTATCTTCCATATGTGTATGATCAGTTTCTACTAACTGGAATATTCTAGTAAATGTGTGAATGTTCTTATAAAATACATTCAAGTTCCTTATAATGAGCATTAAGTTGGCTGATGGGCTATAGTAATAATTATATTTTCAAATTCTACTGGGTAAAATCAAGACAGGATTTTGAAAAAATGTGTTTTCAAATTTGAAAAAAAAAAAAGAAATATTTATGTTGACAATAAAAGTAGTGATGTGACCTCTGGAAAGATTTCTGTACACTTCAGTTCTCAAGAGTGAGGGACCGCCGGGAGTGGTGGCGCACGCTTGTAATCCCAGCATTCGGGAGGCTGAGACCGGAGGATCCGGGTTCACAGCCAGCCTCAGTACCTAGTGAGGCCCTCCACAACTTAGTGAGACTCGGTTTCAAAATAAAGAATAAAAAAAAAAAATAGGGCTGGGGGTGTAGCTCAGAGGTAGATGCCCCTGAGTTTAATCCCCAGTACTGCAAAAAAAAAAAAGAGTGAGGGACCCTAAGGCTTCCTCTCAATCAGTGCACCAGCCCCTCAGGCACAGAGTTTGAGTGTTGTGTGTTAGAATATTTGGTCATTTAAAATCTAATCAATTTTAATACAAAGTAAAATGGAACATAATACTTACTGCTTAATCATTGAATAGATTGAAGTATTTTAATTAAAAGCAGCTTACAGAAATGTTCATTTCTATTGTGTCTAACACAGACTGCATGTTGTATGAATCTAAAGGAAATGGAGGAAAAAAAGAAAAATTAGACAGGTAGAAATATACATGGGGTTTGGAGCAAGAATGGAGAAAATGATTTTTAAAGGGAAATTTTAATATACTAAAAACAGAACAAAATAACTTTTATTTGATTATTGTTATTTTGAAAAAATGATACAATAATATAACTAACAAATATGACCTATCACTCAAAATCAACAAGGATAATATTTAATTACATCTGCATCTGATTTGATCTGCTTTTTAGTGGGACATTAATTTATTGTGCAGTAAAATCCACCCTTAGTTCTACAACTTTTGCAAAATGTATAGTCACATACCCACCACCACAGACAACAAGTTTCCACATTTTTATCTTGTTCCTTTGTGGTCAACTATGCACCCTACTTCCCGCCTCTGTTAATCACTGATGTGTCTTTTATTTTTAAAAAGTTGCCTTTTCTAGCATGTCATGGAAACAGATTGATAGCATTGAGAGTCTAGCTTCTTTCACTCAGCATGCATTTGGGATTTATCCATGCTGTGTCATCAGTATTTCCTTCCTTTTTAACTGCTGCATAGAATTCTACAGTATGGCAGCACCAGAATCTGTTTATACATTTACTGGTTGAAGGATACTTGGATGTTTTTTTCCTATTTAAATGACTACGAATAAAACTATTATAAACATTCATCCATAGAGTTTTTTAGTTAAACTTAAGTTTTCATTTCTCTTTAGTAAATACATAAGGGTAGATACCCAGACAAAGGAGCCAAATATATACACTGGAAAAAAGATAGCTTCCTTAACAAATGGTGTTGGCAAAACTGGATAACCATATGCAGGAAAATGGAAATAAACCCTATTTTCACACCCTGCACAAGAGTCAACTCAAGGTGGATCAAAGACCTGGAAGTCAGGCCAGAGACCTTGCAGCTACTTGAAGAGGGCATAGGACCAACACTTCAACACAAAGGCACAGGTGAAAACTTTCTCAACAAGACCCCAAAAGCACAAGCAACTCAAAGGAAGATCAATACATGGGATTGCATTAGACTGAAGAGCTTCTATGCATCAAAGGAAACTATCAAGAACCTCAACAGATGAGCCGGGTGTGGTGGCGCACGCTTGTAATCCCAGCATTCGGGAGGCTGAGACCGGAGGATCCGGGTTCGCGGCCAGCCTCAGCTACCTAGTGAGGCACTCCGCAACTTAGTGAGACCCGGTTTCGAAATAAAGAGTAAAAAATAGGGCTGGGGGTGTAGCTCGGAGGTAGAATGCCCCTGAGTTCAATCCCCAGTACCGCAAAAAAAATAAATAAATAAATAAAAAAAAAAAGAACCTCAACAGAGAGCCCACAGAGTGGGAGAAAATTTTTGCCAGCTACTCTTCTGATAGAGGACTAATATCTAGGATATACAAAGAACTCAAGAAAAATCACAGCTAAGAAAACAAACAACCCAATCAAAAAATGGGCAAAAGATCTAAATAGACACTTCACAACAGAAGAAAGACAAATGGCCAATAAATGTATGAGGAAATGTTCTACATCATTAGCAATCAGAGAGATGCAAATCAAAACTACCCTGAGATTTCACCTAACTCCAATCAGAATGGCAATCATCAAGAACATAAACAACAACAAATGCTGGCGAGGGTGTGGAGAAGTGGGAATCATAATACATTGTTGGTGGGATTGCACAGTATGGAGGGTCCTCAGACAAATGGGAATGAACCTACCATATGATCCAGCAATGCCCTCTTTCTTTCTAATCTTTACATATATATACATACGTGTATGTATATATATTCTATATTCTTTTCTGATTGCACTGGCTAGAACATCTATGATAGTGCTAAATAGTAATGGTGAGAATGAGTATCCTTATACTCTTCTTAACTTTATTATTCTTTATGCTTTTAGTATTTTGCTACTAAATATAATGCAACTTGTTTGTTTATGTAGGATAACTTAGATGAGTTTATGAAAATCTATTCTCTACTTAATTTGTCGGTATTTTATGATATGCTAATATAAAATTTTATTAAATATCTTTCCTGTATCTACTGAGATGATTGTATGGCTCTTCTTCACACTGAAAATGAAATTTCTGATCTTTAACACCCTTCTATTCCAATAAGTGTTATTTGGAAACAATTATCTGAAGACACCTTTGGATTAGAATTTTGAATATTTTATTTGATATTTTACCTCATTTCTTTTTTGTGTTTGTTTGTTTGCTGTACTAGGGATTGAACCCAGGGGCATTCTATCTCCGAACTATACTCACAGACCTACTTTTTTATTCTTTATTTTGAAACACGGTCTCACTAAGTAGCTGAAGCTGGCCGCAAACCTATAATCTTCCTGTCTCAGCCTCCCAAGTACTAGAAGTACAATTGTGTGCCACTACATTTGGCTTACCTCTAAAGAATAATATTATGCTTTTTGTTGTGTCTAATATCCCAATAATCATATTCATCTACATTGCTGCTAGAGTTAATATTCCAAATTAAAATTTTGAGCATCTTATTCCTCTCAAAAATATTGTTAATATTTTACCCATTAAAAAAAGTTACTGAAGGTTAGTGAGGTTAAACTATTTTTCCATATTAGTACATCTAGAAATTAAAAATAGTTTTTCTAAATCAAAAAATGTAAGAAATATGATACGCATTTATCAAGGAAGGTAGATTTTTTTCAGATTTCCTTAGAAATAAATTGGAGAATATAAAATTCTGTTCAATTTTAAATAATATTATGCTGAGATGAGTCAGTCTCAGAAAGTGAAGGATCATATGTTTTCTCTCATACATAGAAGCTAAAGAGAAATTGGCAAGCAAAAGGGACTTTAGATAAATGAGGGGAAATACCAGTAGAACAGTAGAAGAGGATTTGGGGAGGGAGGTGGAGTGGGCAGAATCTCACTAAGTTGCTGAGGCTGGCCTCAAGCCTGCAGTCCTCCAGTCTCAGCCTCCCAAGTACTAGAATTACAGGCACATGCCATCATGCCCAGTTCAAAAAGAATTTTTAATATAGGCAGAATTTTCAATTATTTTTGACTTGTAAATAAGGGGGGGGAACTTCATTATATCAATGTTTTATATAGTAGTAGAATTTAATACAAAATAATAGGTTATCTTCCTGAATCTATGTTTCTCTAGAAAAATAAAATCACCATAGTTATTTTCTCTCAAAACAATATTGTTGATCACCAATGGTCCTGAATCTTTGTTGAAATTGAATTTGAGCATTTATTTTCTCTGTGACCAACTTTAATGTACTTTCTCTTGTTATCGATGAGTAACCTATGCAATTGCCCCCAACAACTTGGCAATTAATCAGTTCAAAAATTAAAAGATTAAGTCCATTGAAAAGCCTAATTATAAAAACTGGAAAGAAAAAAAGAAAGGAAGGAGTGCAAATTATTTCTAACTTATGTGTTCAGAAATCAAACGTAGAAAAGAATTCTTAATTAACTCTATGAAGCTGTTCTCCAAATGAAAGAATATACTCATTTTCCCCAGAAGATGAGACTTGTTTTTGTAGTTATACATTCAAAGACTGAAGAAACTTAATTGAGATGCCGAGAAGATATTAAGTAGGACTTGTTGCTATGACTTCAACACCCAGCATGCAGCTAATCGGCATCTATTGCAACCACTGAAAAGGAACAGGCTATTTCAGTACCAGCATTACTTCTAAGGATGCAATGATCAAAACTGAAATTTGACCTAGAAGCTGTCATGAGTCTAAAGATGCATGACAAAGGATTTGGCAAGTGTTAATAAGAATAAGAAAACAACAACCAACAAAGCAGTCAGATTTCTCAAACTTTCAGGATAGTAAAGTGCAGCAAAACCAGCCAAGAGCCTAACAGGCAAAGATTATACCCAATGTAGCGTGATGGGCAGGCTCATTACTCTGATTTGTTGTCAGTGTTAAAAGACTAGATGTTTTTCCATAGTGAACAGCCAATAAATAAACAGTGAGCTACAGCCACTGGGATGGAGGAAGAAAGCCAGTAACAAAGAAAACAGAAGGACTCAACTTGAGAAGCGCAAACAACTACTTGTACCACACTCAATTCTGTAGTTCTTGCAGGAATTAGTAGATCATACTGAAGTCCTTCCTAACAGTAGGAAGATTCTCCCTGTACACATTTGCATCTAGAAAAGCATCTGCACACAGCACTACTTATTAATTTAGAAAGCTTCAGTAAAAAAGTGAAAAGGCATAATCACAAAAAACTAATTAGTTGTTTTTCTAAATTACCTATTGAGAATGCTTTGTTTGAATTATGTTTGCATTTTATTTTAACTTTGCTGTTTTGGATCAGTCCTTAACACAGAAGATCGGAGAGAGCTGAATGAGTCTTTCAACCCTAAGGATAATAGCCTTCTTCAAACATTCATCATTTGAATTTTAAAAGCCGAGGAAAAGCAAGAAAGGGGAGGGAATAGGACAGCAAAAGGAAAAGAAAATGGAAGAGAGCCCCAAGCACTATAGAGATGTAAAAGTAAGAATGTGAAATTTAAGTTGCTAAGAAAAAGAGAGCTACATTACAGTGTCAAAGTATAATACACCAATAAAAGTATTTTTTTTAAAGGTAAGGGGATCTTTATTCTTTGCCCTTTGCCTCAATTAATTCATGCAAGGACTAAAGTATTAAAAAGCTTTAAAAAGGAAGAAATTTTCATAATGCTAAATAACATAAAACTGTTGATATTCTATCATTACTAATACTAAACTACATCACATTTTCTGACAACTAAAGTTTTAAATTTTTCTTCTTAAATTTATTTTAATCATCATAATTAAGTTTTAATCTATATTTAAGGATGTTGAATTAAACTATTTCCATTTATAATTAAGTCAGTATCTTTACATCTTTGGGTCAAATTTTATAAATTTCTTATGGGATCATGGCAATAAATAACAAATTGGGCCTTAAAAATCTTGACTGATAGCCAGGCGTGATGATGCTAGCTTGTAATCCCAATACTTGGGAGGTTGAAACAGGAGGATCTGGGTTCATAGCCAGCCTCAGTTACTTAGGCCCTCAGCTACTTAGTGAGACCCTGTTTCAAAATAAAGAATAAAAAATAGGACTGGGGATATAGCTCAGAGGTAGAATGGCCCTGAGGTTAATCCCCAGTAACACACCACACACACATACACACACACACACACACACACACACACACAAATCTTGACTGGTAGTTCTATTTAGATACAAAGGAAAGCCAGCTGCATTATCTTGGTCAACTATTTTGTTATCTTTAAAGATGGTCATGTGGTACTGGGAACTGAACCCAAAGACATTCTACTTCTTCCCACTATATTCCCAATCCTATTTTATTTTCATTTTGGAACAAGGTCTCATTAGGTTGCCAAGAGCCTCCTACCCCAAACCTGTGATCCTCCTATCCCAGCCTCCCAAGTACTGGGATTACAGCCCTGCATCACTATCCCTAGGTAGTCCAGATGTTTTTGGACAAAGGGCCTGGGGAGTAAAGAATATTGATGTGAAAATAGTTGTATCTCTGGCAAGTAGTATAGAATGAATGGAAAAAAAAATCATAATGGTTGGAGTAGATAGAAAATAGATGGGACAAGCCTAAAAGAATCCCATGAGGACCATGAGAAGGTTTAGAGTTGGGGTAGCAGGGTAAGGGAACAGGAAAAGATGCTTTGGTTAGCAGAACCCCTACTTTGCCTGCGACCAGGGCATTGTTTACATTGTTTCTACTTTTTCTATCAGAGTGTGGTCTCACAATTGCTTCCAAAGGATGGAAAAATTAGTCACCTTTGAGTAAGAGGTGGAGGGGAGGCAGACTCAGATGGGTTCCCAGGAGGGCACTTATCCCAAAGTCACAGCTTTTATCCTGATCCTCGTGGAATATTCCCACACCACCACGCTCCTCTTTCCTGAGGGAGTCACAAGCCATCCAGCTTCCCAGGATACTCATTCCGAAAAATTCTCTTGTGACTGTTGCTTCTGTGGGTCTCTTCCATTCCCAGCCAATGGTTTTAGCAATGATTATGTTTAATCTAGATCTCCATATCTAATCTGATAGAATTATCATATAGCTTTCTATGTGTAAGATTTATCTCTCCAGTAAAAGTACAAATACTTTGGAATCAGAAATTATACTTGCTCTGCAGCCCTCATGATGTCTTTTTGTGTAGACCCAGGGTAAGCATATGTGGTTTACCCTTAAAAATACTTGTTTATTCAAATCAACACTAAAATAAGTTCAAAAGGCTACTTTTTTTTTTTCTGAAAGGAATACTCTCCTACCATGGAATTGTTGGTGGCCCTACATATAAAAATTCTGCTACAAAAATGATTTTAAGGTACTGCAATGAGATATATCATTGTTTTTTTTTTAATTTTTTTGAGTTGAGTATCACTTTATGCTCTCAATTTATTTAAGTCAGAATGTTTTTATCATTTTAGGTAAAGGGATGTCTATTAAGACAATTGCTCCAAGATGAATGAAACTAATTAATTCTAATTTTTCCACTGATTACTATGTCATTTATATACGAAGAACCAAGTGCTTAAAAATTGTATACTTACATTAATAGCTGCTTGGCAATTTTCTCTCTAGAAACATCACTCTGAATTTGTTTGCTCAAATATGATTGACAAATAAAATTTTATTCTTATGAAAGATTGCTTTAGAATGGAAAGAATGTATAGTGGAGTGAAAATAATGAATATTCTTGTCACTGTCTCATGCCTAGAATGTAAATTTTTTAATCTTTTTTTGTACTATTTAGTAGAAAGATCAAAAAAGTAGCAAAGAAAGTTCCTTGTGTATCCAGTGATCATTACGTACTTCAAATCTAGACTGAAGTAGATAGTCAATTTATCTTAGTAGAAAACAGCTACTAAAGGGAATACAATGTCTTCTGAATTTTTGAAAGCATGGCTCTATTTCAGCACTCTTCGTTTAAATGTGTGCATGTATGTCACTATCATTGTGAACGACATTATGATGTGAAACTATACAACACCAATAGAAGTATATAAAAACAGCAGACACAAAATATATACTCAAAAGGAGGTAAGTCAGCAGTGAGTTATGTTTTACCAGATATTGCCCCTTCTCTAAGCCTTGATATTTAAAACAAAAGATACATACTTGTTTAGGACTTAAAGAGTCTAAGATTTAGCCATGGTGGTAATTTTTACCAGCAAAGAACATTGCCAGTGTGGTATATACACACAGTGGAATTTATTCAGCCGCAAAGAAAAAGCAAATAGTTGTATGCTTTCTCTCATATCTGGAAACTAGATAGAAATTGGTAAACTAAAGATACCTCAGAGGAGCAAAGACTCCAATGGAGTGATGGAGGGGGTTTTGGAGAGGGAAGAGGGTGGGATAGAGATGTAAAGAAGGTGAGAGTTGAAATAATGCTATGTACATATATGAAATTATCAGTGCCAATCCCAATGACATGTAGGGGGAAGGGGGTATGATATCCAGAAGGAAACACTCCAAGGGATGTGTGCATGTATATTCCTATCCCTCTATACCTCAGCATTGTGTAGAATTACAATGCACGCATAGAAGTTTAAAATTTTTCTAGGACTTGTAAAAGGACTCCTTTCACATTATATCAAACTCAGATGGCAATATCTTATACTCATCCATATAAAAGGAAAATAAATCAAGCAAAATGAAAAAAAAAAAAACCAAATACCCGCCCCCCCAAACACACACATTAATAGCAATATACTTGAGGAGTTTGACATGTTGCCAGTACAAGCAATAGAAAATGACTTGTTAAAAATATATCAGCCTAGCCAGGCGTGGTGGCACACACTTGTAATCCCAGCATTCGGGAGGCTAAGACAAGAGGATCAGGGTTCGCAGCCAGCCTCAGCTACCTAGTGAGGCCCTCCGCAACTTAGTGAGACCTTGTTTCAAAACAAAGAATAAAAAATACGGCTGGGGGTGTAGCTTGCAGATAGAATGCCACTGAGTTCAACCCCCAGTACCGCAAAAAACAAACAAACAAACAAACTATATATACATATCAACCTGAAGCTGGGTGTGGTGCACATGCTTCTAATCCCAGTAATTGGAAGGCTGAGACAGAGGTATCACAGGTTTCTCAGTCAGCCTCAGCTACTTACTGAGGCTTTCTGCAACTTAGTGAGACCCTGTTTCAAACAAACAAACAAACAAACAAACAAACAATAAAATAGGGCTGGGGATGTAACTTGAAGGTAGAATGCCCCTGGGTTCAATCCCCAGTACCATCCCCCCCCCCAAAATTACATATATATATATATATATGTATATATATATGTATATATATATATATCAGTTTGTTCTCTCATGTATTAATAATAATACATGTTAATTATTTATATATAATAATATATAATGAATTAAAAGTGAGTAATGTATATATAAAATAATAAAACCTCAGATAATTCCTGGAAATATTGTATGTTTAATTTTTAAAATTTCAATTTTATTGAATTTTTGTATCCTCACTTGCTAAGGAATAACAAATAAAATTTATTTTTTAATCCTCACTTGCTAAGGATTGAAAGAAAATTCTAAGGATATAAAAAACAAAAAAATCACAAATCTCATGGTTGAAGCCTCAGGTGTCTTCTCTGATAGAAAGTTGGGGTTGAAACCACAGAAAAATTACTAATAAGGAAAGATTTGTGTGCAGTTTTGGGACACATTGCTATGAAAGTATCATCTTCATCATCTGATGAGGATGTGAGGCTCAGTGTGATTTATTTTATCATTTAGTAAGTTAGTTATTAGCTTATCCTAATTTAGAACTAACTGGAATCACACAGAGACTTAATCTAAGCCTTTCATTCACCCTTTGGAAAAAGGTAGCATGAATCACTAACAGTTGAGTTACTGAGATACAAATGATTATTTTCTGACTTCTAGTCTAGTGAATATTTACCACAATATGTTTCATTTCTGTTGATTCATTTAATAGTTTGACTATACATCATGTGTTTATCTACATATTCATGCTATTAAAGTAGAAATATTCTCATAAATAAGATACAAGAATAATAAACACACAACAGTTGTCAAAATGGACATGATCCATCTTTTTTTTTTTTTTTTTTGCGGTACTGGGGATTGAACTCAGGGGCATTCTACCTCCGAGCTACACCACCAGCCCCATTTTTTTATTCTTTATTTTGAAACAGAGTCTCACTAAGTTGCAGAGTGCCTCACTAGGTAGCTGAGGCTGGCCGCAAACCCGGATCCTCCAGTCTCAGCCTCCCGAATGCTGGGATTACAAGCGTGCGCCACCACGCCCGGCTGACATGATCCATCTTTACTGGGCAATTATAACACATTCAAAGCAATCAAGAATATTAGTTCAGTTTTTACAATCTTCAAGTGCCATCAAACACTTATGCACATTTTTTTAAACTTTTCAGTCTATGCCTCTCCTGTAGATCATTCCCTGCTTTTCAGTACGTGGAGTAATTCTTACAATTCTTTCCTACCTAACAAGTCTTCATTTAACCTTGGATCCATTCATATTTTCTCTGTCTTTTCCTCCTTCCTCCCCTCCTTCCCTCCCTTTGTTCCTTTGTTCCTTTCTCTCTTCTTCCTTATTCCTTCCTTCATTTCTTTCTATGTTTCTTTCCTAACCCTTAAAACCTGCTCTGAGACCAAAGTTGTATTTTCACCACTTTATTAAAGAAATTTTAATATTAATATGTTTTTTCAGTATTAAAAAATATCCTTAAAGCAAACTAAGCTTTACTCTTTACTCTTACCTGTTCTTTCTGTTATTCTGAACCCTGTAGGTCACTCATTCCAAAACTCTCCTTTTCTGACTCTCCTGAAACTGCATAGACTCTATCATATCTACATTTTAGTTGACTCTTCTAAGTCCTCCTTGCTTAAAGTTTCTCATTCAGAAGGGCCTTTGAGTAAGTTAGTTATTAGCTTATCATCATTTAGAACTAACTGAAATCACACAGAGCATTTAATCCAAGCCTTTCATTTTCATCTTTGGAAAAAGGTAGCATGGATCACTAGCAGTTGAGTTACTGAGATACAAATGATTATTTTCTGACTTCTGGTCTAGTGAGTATTTACCACAATATGTTACATCTCCGTTGATTCATTTAATAGTTTGACTATAGATCATGTGTTTATCTCAGCCTAACCCTGTTCTGGAAAGATACATTCATTCCACAGTTTTGCCTTTTTTTCTGTCTTTTGCCATTACTAATGCTGAGCACACCATACTGTTAAAAGTCTCAACTTTTATA
The DNA here is from genome assembly GCA_004027655.1 of Graphiurus murinus. Classification (NCBI taxonomy): domain Eukaryota; kingdom Metazoa; phylum Chordata; class Mammalia; order Rodentia; family Gliridae; genus Graphiurus; species Graphiurus murinus. The sequence continues at coordinate 26,129 of PVLC010008596.1, read as the reverse complement.
TTTCTATAGCAGTCAAAGTTAACAAGGCAGGCAGTATTAGACAAATAGCACAATGGTACAGGTGTTTGCTGGTTTCTTTGCTGACTGTCTCGAAGTTGCTGCCTTCAGAGTCTGGACAGGACTCCAAATAAGGAGGAAAAATATGTGTAGACAAGACACTATAGTACAGGGAGGAATCGCTGCCATATTAGATGCAGAGATAAGGTGTTGAGAACAGAGAAAAGAAAGACTGATTAGATGCAGTGTTTACCCAGGCCTTGGTGTTCTATATTCATGACTTATCCATATTCTCCCAGCAAGGTATAAAAATTTAAGAATCTCTTGAGCATTTACTACATTCAAATCTCTTTTCCAGTTCCTTCTTTATTTCTGTACATATCTTTCCACAATAGGTATTGGAGAGGAAGAAGAATGGGTGGAGGGCGGAGAGAGCTAGTTTGATCTAGGAAGAATGATTTCAGTTTGAGCATGCTGAGGTTGATGGACCAGAGACACAGCAAGGTGGTTATGGTTGACAGCTGAGCACAGAATAGAGATGTAGAAGTTATATAAACATAAATAATACTCAAAACCATGAAGCTGGAAATAATTTGTAATGTTCAAGGGACAAATTTCAATAAATTCTGGAGAACATTACCCCAAAAGGCTGGTGGATGACTGACAAGAAAACAGAGACAACTTAATAAATGTATAGGAAAATGAAGCAGAAATATAAAGGTCATCCCAAAATTATATATATATATATATATATATATATATATATAATCAAAAGTTGCCATAGATATAGATATAGATATAGGAGGTATTAGACATTCAGATAAAGGGATATCATTTGTAATTTGGAATGGGTAGCTCAGTTAACTGGAAGAGGAAGAGAATATTCTGGAATTTCTATCTCCCGAAGTATACCCCAGACTTCCTGCCTCAAAATCAATTGGATCATACATTAAAACTGCAAATCCAGCTCTGAAACCCAAACCTTCTTAATTTGGAATTTAGAATCAGGACCTAGGAAACAGTATTTAACATATTCACTAAGTTATTTGAATTAGATGATAAAATTAGAAGTTCTAGGGAAAAAGGCTTACAGAAATAGCAAAAAATGTTTATTTTACTATTGTATAGGTATGTATTTCTTAGAATAAGTGATGGTTGAATATCTTAACAAACTAGAGAATAATTTAACTACATGTCATATTATCTTCCTGACTCCTCATATATTATCTGGTCATATTGTTTATAGGACCAAAATCTTCATTTCTTGTTGAGATGTGTATGGGGAAGTTTCTTGTGTTACAGGTTGTATTGAGCATATACATGGCTTCATTCACATCATCTACCCTCATTTCCTCACTACTTTTCAAAGAATTGAAAGTAGAATGACCTCGAGTCAAAAAGTAGAGAATCTAAATTTTGAGGCCTCTTTGTTCTAATTTGAAACTAATTCTTGAATTTACAACTATCTTATTTACTCTAATTTTTGTTTGTTTTACAGTTTCTAGGAAAAAGTCCTACATACTTTTTTGTAAGCCAAATGACACCTGTAATCTTTGTCAGTTAAAAATAATAAAATAAGATTTACATGAACAGTTTTATAAAGTTGAATTTTATGTAGTTTACTTAAATACATCTTTTCCAAAAAAAAGTATATTTAAGCCTTTATTGACATTATTCTAAACCATATTATGTAGTTTTTAAAATTAGCACATTCTTGAAAAATAAAGCAAGCTCCTACATATATCATTACAAAGTATATAGTTTATTGTAACAAAAGGATATTAAATAAAATATTTTTATTAAATGACCCACATTCCAATTTATGACACAAACTTAATTCTAAAGAGGAATATTAATTTACAATAGCTATCAGACACTTCAGATTTAAGTGAAAATAGAAAGAGTAGCTGCTTTTATTTGAAACTATTTTGAGAGGATGGGGTACTGGGGATTGAACCCAAGGACATTCTATGTCTAGGCTACCCCTCCAGCTCAATATATTTTGAAACAAGATCTGGCTAAGTTGCTGACTCTGGCCTTGAACCTGAGATCCTTCTGTCTCAGCCTCCCAAATACTGAGATTACAAGTGTGCACCACCATGCCTGGCTTGAAACTCTTTTAAGTAGCGGTTATCTCAGGATTCTACTAACCCATTTCCACCCAGGCACTAATTTCCACACTCAAACATTTTGCTGTGGAATTGCAGTGTGACTGTCTCAATTTCTCCAGATTTCTAAAGTTTCACTTGTTTATCATATGCATTTCAGAGAACTTATCTTGAGTTTTCAGTTGTAAATGTAATGTAGGCACTTTTAGGAATGAGAGCATTGATGGACTACTCTTACTTGTTTCCTTCCTCGTGTAAGCATTCTGCTCTTCACATCACAAGAACATTTCTAAACTCCCTACTTTTCTTTTTTTCTTGTGATTTTATTGGTGCACTATAGTCTCACATCATAATGTAGTTCACAGTAATAGTGACATACATGCACACAGCACTTGGTCAGTTTCCCCACTCGCCTCTTCCCCATATAAGATATTTAGATTGGCATTGGTATCCACACATATGTATATAATGTCAGTATCTCTGTACTTTTGAATCTTACTGCTTGTGATGACTTTTCTAGCCAATAGAATGCAGCAGAAGTGATGTCTTGACATTTCACTGATTCTGGGTGGTAAAAATCCTTGCAGTTTCTGCTTGGGTTTCTTGGAACGCTCATTCATTTGTGGGATGCTGCTTCTTGGAACCCAGTCATAATTTTGTGAAAAATCCAAAGGCTGACCCAGATGAACTTCCAGCAACAGGTAGCATCAACTGTCAACCCTATGTGTAAGCTATCTTAGATGAGTTCAATTGAGTTTTCAAATGGCTGAATCCCCAGCCAATATCAGACTGCAACAGCAAGAGACCTCAAATGAAAATCACTTAGCAGACAATCAACCCACAGAACCAGTAGAGATAATAATGGATTGTTTCAACCACTTGTTTGGGGCTGGGGTATGGTTGTTATCCAACAGTAGATACCAACATTAGTATATCTTCCTCTGGTTCAGCATATTATCAGATCTTATAATTATCTAGGGGAAAGAATATACTAGAGGTCAAATGATCTTTAGAAAGTGGATTCTAGGAATCTAGAATCATAAAAATATTTTTATTTTCTTAATGAAAATAATTCAACCTTATCTTTTTTGGTTATTTCCTATAATTATTACTGAATCAAGATCTGACCTACATGAATTTATAAAATCTTCCTCCACCAAACAAAAGAGGAAACAAGATTTCAAAGACTTTCAGGTGTCACCTCAAAACACAAGGGATTATCCACTGGCTCTCCTGATCCAAACCACAGCTCTTTGTACCTTATCTATGTCTACTTCCTGGGAGTCACATTTGTCCTGAAATAAAAGTATGAGCTCAAGACCATACTGTGTCTCATTAATTTTTGTCCAAATTTGTAAAGAATTTTACAGATCCTTAACCAACTGCATTTTTACTGAAATTGAATGACAGCAAACTATTTTACATTTGCCACTTATTCTTTTGTCAAAATATATGAACTCTTGGGTCTAATGCCGAAATGTTTAAGATGTCACATTTCATTGTTTTAATTTTAGGACAGTTTAGTAGATATTATGTAGTGGGTGTTAATCTTCCTTAAGACAGAGTTTATCTTGTCTCTCTATGTCTTCAAAATAGTATTTACTATATTCTCACTTTCAAAGAGATAATGTATTGTGTGTGTTTATCTCTCACTGAAGGTTGGTAAACTCTAAAATATTTTTCCTTCTTAGTTTCATTCCCTGATTAAATTCTCGCTATGCACTTCCAACCTACTAAAATTTATGTTCAAATATCAAAAATATCAAATATCTAGCCATCACCTCTTTTTTTTTTTTTTTTTTTTTTTTTTGTGGTACTGGGGATGGAACCTGGGGGCATTCTACCTCCAAGCTACAGCCCCAGCCCTAATTTTTATTCTTTATTTTGAAACAGGGTCTAAGTTGCAGAGTGCCTTACTAGGTAGCTGAGGCTGGTTGCGAACCCGGATCCTCCAGTCTCAGCCTCCCAAACGCTGGGATTACAAACGTGCACCACCATGCCTGGCTTAGCCATCACTTCTTAATATTTGAAAAGTGAAATTAACCAGTTGCACAAAACACCTAGAAAATAACCCTTTTAGTTTATTCTTTATTCTATCAAAACCCCACTATTCCCCCAGTCTTCAAGGTTTCAGTTCTCTAGAGAATATATTTTATTCCTTTCCTTTATCTCTCAGTTGCCTAATTTATAGATTTTTTTATGAGATACATCTTTCATCTATCTTATGCTCACTATTTCTCCAATTGCCACACTGGCCCGGAAATATATTATCCCAGAATTAGTTTGGCAACTTGGTCTATCCTCTCCAAATTATCCTTTGTCTTTAAAAAAAAAAAAAGTTACCTTCCTTAAACAATAATTTCATCATAAGAACTTTCTATGACTTATGACTCCCAATTTTCTGTTGCATAAATTCTAGATTCTCCTGGTTGCTTTTGAAAGCTCTACAAAATGAAGATTTACCCTGTGGATCAGCTCCATGCTTTACTGCTCCCATAATTTACCCCCTTCCTACCTTGAGAAAGGCACTTTATTCTATAAAGAGAAACTTTTCCCTTCTCAACTCTTTTGAATCCCTCCAAATCAAGTTCAGTACTACTCCCACTATGAAACTTTCTGTAATAATATCTGTTTAATTAAATAATACTCAACACAGTTTTATGATCAAATCAAACTCAGTACCACACCCACCATGAAAATTTCTGTAACAATATCTGCTAAGTTAAATAATATTCAACATGGCTTTATGATCGACAGAAAGATTAATGGTGTTAGATTAAATATTTATGACATATATGTGATCAAGTAGAGCAGTAAGTGTGTGCTTAGAAAAGGAATTAAAAATATACTTGGCCTATCTTTCCACTGAAGCCTGAAATTCCAGGATTAGGGAGCTTGGTAATTAAAGTTAACCTTGTGGCTAAAATGTAAATATTCTTAGCAAATGGTTAGCCCCTGCATGTATTAATTTGAAACATTTTTGTGTAACTTTTTCAGTGAAGAGAATTTTGGAGGAAAGAAAAAACAAAAACCTCATGCACAGCTACACAAGAGCCTAGAGCATCATTGAGGAAAGAAAAGAAAACAGAAGGAAAAACTAAGAGAGTCCCAATTTGCCTACTTTGCAAATATTTTTGTTTAAGAATTAGCCTTGTGCATTATAGATATGACTATAAATTATTCAGAATGTTTGATTAAATAATTATTCTCATTCTTCCACAGTGCTAGAGGAGGGATTTCTTCTTAGACAAATAAGAACAGACTTTACATTCACCCCATAGCACCATCTTCCTTCTTTATGTGATACATTTCAGTCATCATGATTCCAGGAAAAAGATGGCTCCAGTTTGCAGACACAGTCCAGCACTCTTTCCCACGGTTCCTCCCTCTTTTCCTAGCAACCCAAACTCCAATTCTGAACCCGTACTATTCCTACCACTAAATAAAAGAGTTACGGAATTAACTGAGTTTTGTTTTCCACAAGGAAATTAAAAGGAAGAGAAGAAATATGATCTTAATGGCCAACTATTTTCTCTGCAGTTTATGGACACATTTCCTTCCTTCTTTCTCTCATTTGCCCCAGGAGCTCATTGGCTCTTCCTAACTTACTTCTGGACTGCTTTTCTCAACCTGTGTCCTGAGTCCTGGCTTCATGATCTCACTCTTCACAGTTCTTTACCTGTTCTTTTCTTCCTGATCTCTGATTTCTCACTTGCTTTCCTCCTCCTAGGTATCTGACACCTATGTAAGTTTATGGTGGCCTCAAATACAATGGGAAAAATGTAGTTCATTCCTGACAGCAGAGGAATGAACAAATTTTAGATCTCTGTTAGATTATAGACAGAGAGTTCTTAAGAGTTACAGGCGTTCCTCCAGATTATTCTAATAACTCAGTTAACTCCACTCCTTCTCCCACAATATTCGTCTGTAATTTGGGATGGGTAATGTATCCAAGGGCATTGAAGTAAAATCCAAGCTCAATTGTTTTCATTATAGTTTGGAAATACAAGTTAGAGGAATCATTAACTTTGAAATTGTCACTTACCCTTTGATAACCAGTCTCCTGGAGGTTAAGTTTATATGGGTAAATAATGTCCTTCTTTCTAGCCACTTTATTATGTTGCATCTAAATAGCATCTTAATGCCTTTAAGAGTCAGTTAATAGATTACATCAAGTTAATTATTTTGGCTTTCCACTTGTAAGACCCCCGGCCCTCCCCTGGAATTTATATGCACAAGTAGAACTAAAGAAACAGTCTGAAGTACTTTTTGTCACACTTGGGAGTGTTTTATTTTTCTTCTATAACCTGAAAATATTACTTCCGTTTCAGAAAACATTTAAAGACCTTCCATTCTGGAGACCATTTCCAACACTGTTTTATTCAAAAGCTCAAAAAAAAAAAAGGATCTTTCTAAGACTCTTCCAGGGTGAAGCAAGAAGAGTATGAATGTGGTGATCACAGCTAACATTCATAGGCAAAAATGTTCTCAGCCTTTTCTTTTTTTTTTTTTTCCTTTTTTTCCAAGTTGGCCAGTGTCTAAAAACTCCACCGATTAGTAGTCAAAGCAGCTCTCTAACCCTTGAGCCTGGGGGAATTCAGGAATTTCAACAGGAGCGCGTCAGTCCCAAAGGCCTCCTTCACTACAAGAAATCCCTCACTACAAAGGACTCCGGAGAGCCAGGGAGGCGGGTAAAGCTCTTGGACCGGAAGAAGGCAGTAGCTGGCGCTTGAATAGTACACTCGGGCTGCTTGGTGGACCGCTAATCAGTAACCCTGCAAATGCAGGATTCTGGACGCAACCACTGAGCAAACCAAACCCAGGCCCCGGAGAATGGGCAATTTCTTCTTCCCGGCTTCTCCTTCACTGTTCCCTGAACTTTTCTCACACCACCGCACTTCATGGTTTGGATAGACCCAGTTCTCCCCCCCCCCCTCCTCACTCCACCCTGCCACCCTCCCTGGGACTGTTCCAAGGGTCTGCCTGCCGCCACTCCACTCCAAAGAAGCGTACTCTGACTAGAAACTTGAGCGAAGCTAAACTGTACCAAACTCCACCGTCCAGAGAGCTGAACCAATCCAGATGTCTCTTATACTACACCGTTTATTTATCCAGGTCTAGTTTAGGAAGAATCGGCCTTCAGCCTCCACTTTAAACGTTCTTGCAAATGAGCACACTCAGTTTGCACCGGGGCTGGAAACTGTCCCCAATCTCTCCCTGCCCCAGTGCCTCCCTCTAGTCAAACGTGCTCAAATCTGCACGAGCCAGAAGTTTTAAGTTTTATGAAGTCCTCGTTTCGTGAGTCCCGTTTCAACTTACTCCCCAAACTCCACATTAATATAGGGGAGGGGGCGGGGGGCGGGGATCTCGCTGGCATCCGCCGGCTAGTTCTAATCCTGTCTTTATTCCTCAAATTCTGCCCGGAGCATGGTGTCCGGAACCCCCAGACTTTCTTAAGCGGAATTACCTTCCTCGCCCTCTGTAAATTGTCTAACACCTTCTCTGATCTGCAGGTGCCACCTCATCCCTACCTCCACGCTCCCAGGAAAAGTCCAGAGACCGGCTCTGGGCTGGCGGGTGTCGCGCAGCAGGACGAGGATTGGATGCAATCGAGGACCACAAACCTTCACTTTCTGCAACGCCCGTTCCCGAAGCCGAGCCTTCGGGCGACAAGTCGTTGCCCGCCCGCACACTCACCCATGGCCAAAGGTCCTCCTTCTCCTGGGATCCCCAGAGGAGTGCGAGTGACCAGGCGTCGCGCAGGGCCAAGTTCTCCCAGTGGCGCTCTGGCTCTGAGTCCTGGCGAGGGACCGCCTCGCCCCTCCCCGTGGAGACGGCTCGCTGGGCGCAGACCCCTCCCTCTTTCCACCTGCCTCTCGGGTGGAAACCTATTTCCCTGGGCTCCACAGTAGCTCCCCTCCGCAGAGGTCCTGCCCAGCTCACTTTCACTTACAGAGGAGCCACTTGCAAACGTCTCCCCTCTCAATACACTAAATCCACGTTCCATAGACACAGAATGCCTCAGTACCCCCATGCATAAGCCGTTATCCAAGATGATGCTTACTAAAGTGGAATCTAGGCAAAGATTACTCCAGAAGAAAAGACACCTTTGATTCTATAGTCTCTAAAATTTTCTTTTGTATTTTTCTTAATAATGGTGTTGATAAAGACAAAGAAAAAAGAAAAAAAAAAGTCTCCCTTTACTTTCTCATCGCTTCTTTCTAAATGTTTGTTTTTGTAATCCAACAGTTTTAAAGCCATCTCCCCTCCCTCTCCCTCCACACACGGAGAGAAGTACATCATAATATTCAGAAATCACCTGGGAAATAAGTGGCTCAATCCAAGACGAGGTGGATATTGCTGAAAGACCACTGGGATTGCCAGTTGCCTGGGTGGAGTTGGGGTTTGGGCTCCACCACTGATGTAGTTGGGACTCAGTTTCCTACTTTGTAAAATGAAGGATCTGGAAACAATGATCTCTAAGTTATTTTCAAGCTAAAAAAATAATTATATAATTTTATGGGTTGTTAACCTAGTTCTTTCAGGATTCCTGAAATAACTGGAAAAGTTATTTCAGCAAGTCAGTCCCCAGTGTCTTAAGTTTCCTTTCTATGCAGAGCACACCCAAAAGTATACAAATCTATGCCATTTGCAAGTGGAAGAATAAAATGAAGTGCACAGCATGGTTATGAACCTTGAGGAACATCGCTGTTGAATGCACAAGACATGATATGAAAAATAAGAATACTTGTATCCAAATACACCAATAAATGAAGATTGTCTCACTAAAATGGCCCAGAACATTTGCATAACTATTTCTCACATAATGGAAGAGGTACACTTCTGGCAGAGCTATTGCAAATGCATTTCAGTTAAATGGAAATAGAAAGTCATTCTTGTGGGAGAGGAAAGGAAGTAGTCAATAAAAATTAAAAGTATTCAAACCTATAGTTCAGAAATGCATCACCACTCCAGACATCTACAAACAGGAATTGTGATTGCAGCCAGGAAGAGCACTCACAGATTGTTTCCATAAAGATTAATGGTACACTTACCTGCAGGGGAAATACCGTGATCATGAAAATTGGTGATGAGTTTTGTAGATTCATTTATAAGTTCGGCCTTTAGAATCACTTCAAACAATTCACCACTTATTTCCTGACACCTATTCCAAGGTATTATAATTCTAAAAATTAGAACTACTTCTTTTTTTTTTCCAGTGCAGTTCTATCTTGATTCTGAAATATGAAATAATAACAATAGCATAGTCTGAGTACAATTGGCTGTGTCAGACAATATTTGAAAGACCTTGTACTACTTCATGTAACTCTTGCAACAAAAGGGAAATATTGTTATTTCCACTTAACAGATGAGAAAGCTTAAGCCACTAGGAAATTGAACATTTGCCCAAATTCGCATAGATGATAAACAAGAAGACAAGATTCCCACCCAAGCAGAAATACTCCGGAGCCCATGACCTTCATCAGTTCGCCACGCTGTCTCTCAGTTATCCCAGTGGATTGCCACATGCTTGAAAAAGGACGGTGGCTTCTTTCAACATTGAGGATAAATCATAAAATGTTTAAACATTCCTAGCAAATTTTAAGAATATTAAAATACACAAAAGATATAAATCATCATATACTACCATTTAATAATCAAAATCATGCTAGTGTTTCTCTCTGGACCTATTATAAGTGAATGTATCAAAATTTTAGGTAATTGATTTTACAGTTACCATATAAATGGGAAGTCATTATCTCACTTGAGATTTACAAAATTACACATTTTTTTTTTTCTGGTACTAGAGATTGAACCCAGGGGCATTCTACCTCCGAGACACACCCCCAGTCCTATTTTTTTATTCTGAAACAGGGTCTCACTAAGTTGCAGAGAGCCTCACTAAGTAGCTGAGGCTGACAGCGAACCCGGATCCTCTGATCTCAGCTTCCCAAGTACTGGGATTACAAGCATGTGCCACCATGCCAGGCTCAAAATTATACAATTTTATATGGGGATTTGATGGACATATATCAATTAATTTATTGTTTCAGTGAGCGTATTCTATTCATGACTTCAGTTCTCCAATATTTTTGTTTTCCATTCTTATCACCCAATTATCCATTAAGTCGTAAGGTTCTGCCTACAAAATGTCTTCACATCTAAAATTGGAAAACCTAGCATGGTGGCACATGACTGTAATTTCAGTATTTGGGAGGCTGAGCCAAGAGGATCGCAAGTTTGAAGCCAGTCTGGGCAACTTAGCACGATCTGTTTTAAAATAAAAAGTAAAATAGAACTGGGGATATAGCTCAGAGGTATAACCTCCCATCCCTGGATTCAGTCCTCAATGCTACAAGCAAATAAACAAATATTCACAGAGATTCCTCATCTCCAGCTCCATTGCCTAAATCAGTTTCCATCAAGTCTTGCAGAGATGTGACTAGCACTTTTTTTTTTTTTTTTAGAATTTGGAAGTTCTTAACGACCACTGAGGATTTAGCTAAAATTCTAAAATTCTGAGATGAGTAAAAAATTTTCTTTACACAACTCATCAACTCATTGCAAACTAAAGTGATTTGACCCAGGCAGAAAGCAACTATGGGTCATTGAGTATTTTATGTGCTAGTCAGATATCATTTCAACATTATTCCTGGTTTGATTCATTGGCAGAGAATGATAATGAGAAGGAAGAACACCAAAAGTGGGAATTCAGAACATACAACCATTGAATAATTGTGGAAAAGAGGAGCTCTTAAAGACCAATATAAAAAAGCCATCTTGGGCAATGGAAAGAACCCGGGGAAAGTCTGATGAGAAAAGTTTGAAGAAGAATGATGTAGTCAATTGGATAAGATACAACAAGGGGAGCAAATTAAAATAAGGACTGACAAATTCACTTTAGATTGGCAATTAGGAGGTCTCTGGCAAAACATGAGCAACAGCCAGGTGGTGGTGTACACCTGTAATCCTAGTACTTGGGAGGCAGAGACAAAAGGATGGCAGGTTTGCAACCAGCCTTGGCAACCTAGCAAGGCCCTTAGAAACTTAGACCATGTTTCAAAATAAAAATAATAAAATAAAGCCGGGTATGGTGGTGCACGCTTGTAATCCCAGCATTTGGGAGGCTGAGACCGGAGGATCCGGGTTCGCGGCCAGCCTCAGCTACCTAGTGAGGCCCTCTGCAACTTAGTGAGATCCAGTTTCAAAATAAATAATAAAAAAATAAGGCTGGGGGTATAGCTCGGAGGTAGAACGCCCCTGAGTTCAATCCCCAGTACCGCAAAACAAAAACAAAAACAAAAACAAAAAAAAAAATAATAAAATAAGGCTGGGGGTGTAGCTTGGAGGCAGAATGACCTTGTGTTCAACCCCCAATACCACAAAAATATATAAAAATAAAAAATAGCAAGTGTATTGTCCAAGTGTGAGGAGCAGAGAAATTCAATAAGTAATGAGAAAGATGGGGGTAGAAAATGAGTGGGGATAAACTATTCATAGCTCATCTGGGAAAGAAAACAGGGCATGCCCATAGCCATGTAGGGTCAAGTTTATTTATTTTTACAAAAAAAGAATGTGAGAACAATGTACTAGTGATTATAGAGATGGTACTCTTTGAAATCTCCTTTTTATAGTAGAAGGAAGAGATACTATCTGAAACGGAGGAGCGGGTATAAGCTGGAGAGAAGAGGGAAAACATCTAACTCATCTGAGACAGGGAAAGATGTTGAGAAAGAGTATAAAAGGAAAAAGAAGAAAAATCTGAGGAAGTACAGAATTTGGGGACAGAGATGGAGGAAGCAGAAGCCTGATAACCTCAGTATTCTTTAGACACTAGGAAAGACAAGTGCTGAAAAAGGACAAACGAGGGCTGTAGATCCCCCTAAGGCATGCCATGAAGACTCCAAAGTTGCCCTAGTGAATAGGAAAGGGAGCTGAGCATGGTAAATGGAAATACCAAGCAGCACTGAGGTCCCAGCAGAGATTGATTATAAGCTTTCTGAGCTAAAAGGTCCAAATACGTAGGCCCGGCTAAGAACTTTAAATAGGCTCTTAGAATTATGTAGAAATGGCTCCATATGGAGTCACAGCAAGAAAGAGACCTGTTTTCTCACATTTGGGTTCCAAGAACTCTTTACTCAAAAAAAAAAAAAAAAAAGAAAGAAAGAAAGAAAAAAGAGTTGAAGAAGGGAACTCCAAAAAGCTTTTTATTTTTATGTTGATCAATGTTTACCTTATTATAAGCTTGTAGAGAATGCCTCGGTAAAATTTTCATTTCTAGTTTGAAAAGTTATAATATTTTTGGGCATTTAGAGAATTCATATAGTATCTAAGCTTAAAGTATGCCATCTGTTTGTCTCTAGACTCTGAACAATGCTGTAAATTACCTGACATCATAAAACTACACTAAAAGGCTCCATCACCTAAGACATAATACGGCACATTATGAATATCTATAAAGTCAAGGGAAAGATAGTTGTCACCATAGTTTCATTTCTTATTTTATCTGGTTTCACTGGAGAAATTCCTCCTTACCATGAGTCAGAAAATTTGGTTTGTCTATTTTGTTTGCAAATGTAGATGTTGCAGCTCTGAGTCAAAGAGGCAATGTCTTTTTTCATACTAGATTTTTTTTTTTGTTTTGGCTGTACTGGGGATTGAACCCAGGGCCTCACATGTGCTAGGGAACTCTGCCTCAGAGCCACACACCCACCCCTAGATTTTACATTTTAGAACAGCATTAGATTCATAGCAAAACTGAACAGAAGGTACAGGGAATTTTTTCACTTGCTTTCTGCCTTCTTGAATTTTCTGGATATACCACAGTTTACTTATCCTTCACCTACTAAAGGACAACTTGGTTGCTTTCATATTTTGTCAGTTATAATAAATAAAGCTGCTACAAATGTCCCTGTGTAGGTTTTTGTGTGGACATAAGTTTTTAATTCATTTGAGTAAATACCAAAGATTATGATCACTGGTTTGTATAGTAAGAGTATGTGTGTTTTTTTTTTTTATACAAAACTGCCAACTATTTTCCAGAGTGGTTCTACCATTCTGTATTCCAGTCAGCAGTGAGGAAAAGTTCCTGTTTTCCACATATTCTTCAGCACTGTGAATTTTTGCCATTGTCACGGGTGTACAAAAGTATCTCACTGTTTTAATTTGTAATCATATAGTATGCAAATTATACAGATAATTATAAACATATGCTGTGGAGCATTTTCTCCTATGTTTATTCCACACATTACTATATCATCTAAGTGCAGTATCTGTTTGGATCTTTTATCCATTCTTAACCAGGTTGTTTGCTTTCTTACTGTTCAGTTTTAGGAGTTCTCTATTTAAAATAACAGTTCTTTATCACATATGTTTTTGCAAATATTTTCTCCTAGTCTGAGGCTTAAGAATCAAGTATTATTGCTTATTTTTATTCAGCATACTTGAATGATTAAATGTTATACAGTATGATACATTCAAAAAAGACCACATAAAAGTTGCATATGTAAGTTATTTTTTTGCTACAAACAATTGTCACAAGTTTCTAGGATGGTGAAAATTAGTACTCACTGGTCTCTTTAAGTGCATTTGGTTAATGAATTGTGTGAATCTGTAAAGATGTGTGCATGAGACCAAGAGACTTCCAGTTTTACAGTTTCAGCACTTTGGCAAGATATTAGGGTATATTATAAACTGCCCCATAATCTACATGTGCCAAGTTTTAAGACATTAAGCTAACTCTACCGGCAGCTTTGTATTGAATTATTCAAGGTAATAACTAGATTCAGATGTGTGTTCAATGATCAAATATGAGTCCCAGTAGAGATGTTGGCAATCTTTTATTTCTTACTCAAGAACATTGACTCCTCTTTATATACATCAATTACACAACTCCGATGCCCACATGGAGAAAAGAGCTTTCCAACATCTGCATCTACAGCATTTTCTGACAGATGTAAGAGCAGATTGGTGTTTTCAATGGAATTGTCTATGTTTTGACTGCAGAGGAATTTGTAGCCTTCTACTTCATTAAACAACATTAAAATATCATCTCAGAGTTAATGGGATTCTTATGGTTTTTATTAATTATACTAGTTTAACCTTGAAGTTTACACAATTGCTTTCAAAATCAAATTTTTATGACTTTTCACTTCTCATGCATCTAGTATTGAAAGCAGATTTCTAATTGGAAAACATGTAAGAGCATTAGTCAAAGCTAATGAAAAAAACCAGACTTACATGTTTTCAAAATTGTTCATTAGGTGGCATCCGTGATAGTCCTTTCATGCTACCATTGTTATTTCATGTATTTTGCCCTGTAAGTTATGGATTACCATTCACACACTGACATATGCTTAGGAAATAAATACTGTAGCTAAAGATCAGTGTGTTGGTGGGCATTTTTAAAGTCTGGCTTTTTATAATATCATAAAATATAAATCTGATGATCTTGATTTTCACATAAAATCACACTGCAGCATGGACTCCTCTTGTACCTTTGGCTACATCAGTGATCCATGACCCTGGCTATGCTCACCTTAGAACTTTTAAAATTATACTTGGACTCCACCACAGCTTAAACTATGAGAGATTCTTGTTATGAGTGGTTTGGTGTGTGTGTGTGTGTGTGTGTGTGTGTGTGTGTGTGTGTGTGTGTGTGTTACTTGAGATTGAACCCAGGGGCATTCTATCTTCAAGTTATACCCCTTTCTCATTTTTTTTTTTTTTGTTTTTAATTTGGAAACAGAGGCTTGCTGGGTTGCTGAGAATCTAGCCAAGCTGCTGAGGCTGTTCATAAATCTGTGACACTTCTGCTTAGCTTCCCAAGTACGAGGGTTATAAGCATACACCACCATACTTGGCCCATGAGTGTTTTTTGAAAGCTTTTTAGAGTAACAAGGATTGAGAGAAACTCCGATAGAACAACTCCCTTGCTTCCTAGATTGTCATGCCTCTCTTTTGAGAGTTTTAAAGTTGATTATTTGACTTCACGTGCATTACTTTCAGAATTATATGCAGTTAATGTTTATTCAATGACTGTTACCAAATATACTCTCTTAACCTCTTTACATTGTTATTTCTGAAAACCGTGCAACAAAATAGTAAGTAAAGTATTGGCATTATTCCTAGTACAGATGAAAAGATTGAGGTTCAAACATGTTAAGTGTTTTCTCTAACTTTATGTAACTACTAAATTTCAGAGTAACAATTGGCACTGAAATATTTACTCCTTGAATTGGAAAATGTAGACCTTAATCTAACTTAAATCTTTTGATGGTGGCTTTATTCCTCTTCTGTGCTTATTCCCATTATTATTTCTGCTCTGCTTTGTGTCCAAAATCTGATCTGCATCCATAATTATTGTGCAGTCACATCACTCCAGTATTCAGAGCTGATAATCTTAGGCATCTTGAAAGGGTAAGACCTAGGTTCCCTTTTTATTCTATTGCTTTATGTGCATTCATGCATATTGAAAGAATATACTCTATTTTTTGCCTCGTCCTTGGTGCAATAGACATTTATAATCATTTTAGATTCTCTCGTAAGCTAGTCGTATTTGTGTAACTTGAAAATAAAACAAAACAAACAAAAAAGTCCTGTGCTACACTATCCCTGCTACAGTTGGAATCTAAAATGTCCCTGAGAGGCCCAGGTGTTATAAAGGCTCCATCCTCAGCTCAGTGCTTTTGGGAGTGGCTGGTGATGAAATCTTTAAGATGTGGGGTCTAATGGGAGGTCTTCAGGGGACTGGGAGAGTGCCCTTGAAGGTGATACTGGGACCCTGGCCTCTTCCTCTTCCTCATTTTTGCTCTCTGGCTATGGAGTGAGCAGTTCCTCTTTGCCATGTGTTCCTGCCATGACATGCTTCCTCATCACAGGCCAAAAGCAATGGGTCCAATGGGTCATGGACTGAAACCTCCAAAACTAAGAGCCAAAGTAAACCTTTTCTATTGTATGATGATATATCTCAGGTATTTGTTATAGCAATGGAAAGCTAACAATCTTTCAGTATAGATTTCAGTATCTTTTGTATTTCATTTATCATTCATGTGTATAAACTAAAAGATATTTCCTTACCCCATTTTATCTGTTCCAGGATTTTATTGGGGAAAAAAGGGTTTTTAAACTAATGTCTTCTAACCATAATTATAGTTTCAAGAAGGACCAATAACTACCACTCAATGCTCCTTGAGATTTGTAAAAAAAAAAACTTCAAAATTACAAAGTGTCTCAGACTATAGTTAGTGCATAACAAGGCATCTGTCAGGTCCACTAACTAGAGATCTAGCTAAAGTGCTATTCTAATACAGTGCAGATATTTTACCTGATTATAATTCTCTCTTTTCCATGCATTAGTATGTATTGTGTTTTTTGCTGAGTACTTCGCCTGTATTACTTCTCTTTTTTTCCCCCCACAAATAACACACACTATTCCCTAGCTACAGATAAAAAACTTAGACAAAGGAAATTGAAGTAATTTATACAAGTTCATAGAGAAACTCAGAAGCCATTCCATGGTTCTCATTGAGTGAATAAATTTAACTTGCAATGAAGTTCAAAGTCAGATCTTGTCAACCATATCTAGAATTATACAAAGTCCTTTAGAAGACTCTCACTGTTTATGTTTGATCTACATGGTACATGCACTTGCTCTGAACTATGACTTGGAGGACAAAGGAAAGGGCAGCACATAGTTTTATATTTGACAGTCCCATCAAGACAAAATGGATTATGAGAGACAGTGCTCTAAAAAAGCAGCAGTGTAGAGAAGATGTACACTAGGGCTAATTGATAACTATTTAGAAGAAGAATCACCAAAGGCCAATTCACAGCTCTACACTAGTAAGTTCAATTAGCACCACAATAAAATATACTTTCAAAATATAATGTCTTTTCCCCAAATCTTCAGGGAAAAAATTAAGAATATTTTGGGTGAGTGTTTGCCATTGATCTATAAGAAGAATAGAAAAATATGACCATAATCTATAATTTTATCCAACAGTGCTATATCACATAATGCACTGCAAATTTTCACATATACTCCTAATAGAAATAAGCACAACCAACATTTTTTGAAGTCACATAAAAATGTTTAAGACATCGCAGAGGTCCCCTAGATAATAAAAGTAAAAGTGTGAAATACAGAAGTTAGAATAATTTATGCAAGAGGAATTGTAAGTTCTACATGTTAAAAGTCTTATTTAACAATATATGCACCCAAAGAAACAGTAGAAACTTAAGAAACTTCACTTTCAATTTATTGTAAAATATGGTCCAACTACCAAAAGTAAATGAGACATAATTTTTCCACCAACAAAGCAGTTTTAAGTGTTGTTTACTTTACTGTAGATACTGTAAGGATAATTCTAGAAAAAAAAATTGGAAGAGTGTCACAAATTTAAACGTACTTATCTTTAATGAATTATTTCAAGGACATCAGAAACACAATAGATAAAATACAATTTAAATGGGATCCACATTTAATGTAGAAGAACTTAATATTGCAGCAACACTAAAATCTCTACTGTGAACTATAAAATGACGAGGTTTTGTGAGTACGGCTGTGAAGCCAGTTTCAAAGCCCCATTTAAGCTGCATTGCCTCAGCTATACCTCATACATTTCTTTAATGAAGATAAGCACTTTCAAGTTTATTTATTCATTTGCATCTTTGGAGATACTGAAAAGTATATTTTTACTACAACATTTGGCCTATGATTCTGTCTTTTGTGTTGATAGACCTAAATATGGCTCAAAATTATTTTGATTAAACTAGTGAGGAAAGAGGTTACATTTACATGAGAACACTTAAGTCTTATGAGGAAGCAACTGCATGGAAGGTCAGATGGATCATAAATAAAATATATGTTATAATGCTTACTATGTTTCAGGTTCTTTACATGAATGTAATATAATCTTCCAGCAACCCTGAAATGGGTACATTAATACTATTAATCTATAATTAGAATATAATTAGTATATGTAGAGGCAGATTCAGGGGAGTTATTAAATAGCAGAATGAATCTCAAATCTTGAAGTTATTTCCATAGATCTGTTCTGTGAATGAGAAAGAGTGGTATTCTTTGCAGAACTCTGTGGATATGGTCCAAATAAGGTGTTAGAAGTGTACGAGTGAAAGAAATGAGCTACAATGACACCACCAGAGAGCTCTAGTAATTCTTCTTGATTATGTAGACAGGAAGATACTCCTCTTCTTCCAGGCTTGCTTTCTCAGGAGCTAGGCAATAAGGACAGTGTCTCAGAGAGGGAGAGGCTGTTGGAAGCCATGTGATTGTCCACATATAACAACTTGAAGATGTTCATGCATTCCATTATTTTGTCCTCTATTATGTAGCCAAATTTATATATTCATATACATATATACAAATTATAATTGTGTGTGTGTGTGTGTGTGTGTGTGTGTGTGTACTGGGGATTGAACCCAGAGGCATTCTACTACCAAGCTATACCCCCAGCTCTATTTTTTGAAACAGGCTCTTACTAAGTTGCCGAAGCTGGCCTGAAACCTGCAACCCTCCTGTCTCAGCCTCCCAAACTCTAGGATTACAGGTGTGTGTGCCACAACACCTGTCTCAAATTTATCTTTCTAAAAATACAAATCAAGTTATGTAATATCCTGGCTTAAAAAATGTCCACCTAAATATTAAAATAAAACCCAACCACTCTAGATGCTCTTTAAGACTCTTCATGCTATGGTTGGTCTGGGCCTCACTTCCAGCCTCGCCTGGTTTGGTTTCCACTTCCTACATTGATCCTTATGATCTACCTGCACATAAACATTTAGATTTCAGTTTGACTTCTGCAATTTGCCAAGTTTCTTCTCCATGGAAACCTTTGACTATGCTATTATTTCAGTTTAAGACAATTCTTTCCCACACCAAATCAACTCCCCTTTCTTCCTATACTATGCTCTTTAAATATCTAGAGTTTTCACTTCTCGGTGTGGATGTGGTTGCTATCCATGACCTAATGATTTAGATACACACCTCCTTTAAATGTTTCAAACAAACTGCATTCATCCCATTTTAGAACTCACCAAAATGTGTGGTAATTCTACCTATAATTATCTGTGTCTCTCTGCTAAAGTCGAGGCCAGAGGAGGGCAGGAACTAGGTTTTTTCTTCTCATTACTGTGTTTCCAGCACAGTGCGTGACATACAGTAGTGTTCAATATTTGAATTGAAATTTCACATATACATACACATACACACATACACACAATCTCCAGGTATCAGAGAAATCGGAGACAGAATCCTTGTTTTCATAATCCTTCATCCTCTAGCTTGTGTAAAATACAAACAAGCAAACAAACAAATGCTAGCTAGAAATCTTCAATACTTTTCCCAATCTCATAGATATTTTTTGTGCCTAATGAAATAAATTAGTCTATAAATTCAGTTGCTTAAAAAATCTATCTTATTTTCTGAAAATTAATATCAACTTAAATCTAAGTTCCCCTAATGCAACAAGGCATTCCAGCCTTTGGGTTCCCAAGGGCTTCCCCAAGGACATTGTAGTCTCTAGAGTCTTAACAGTATCATTTTTAAGTCATGTGTTCAGGCTTTCATACCTTATTCTTCGTGAGTTCTTCAATCCAGCAACCTCCACAGGTTCCATGTTACTTTGGAGCTGTGGTCTCTTTGGAGCACAGGGTCTTACCTCTCATGAAGCACCATTCTGTCATCTCTTCTGAGGCATGGCCACCTCCTCAGGGTACTGCCCTAGAGTGATATCAGATTCCCACTGATTTTTTATCTCCCCACTCTCTCTGAGAAAATACCATTGTGTGTGTGTTTGTTCTGGAGATTAAACCCAGGGGCATTTTGCCTCTCAACTACACCCCCATCCCTATTTTATTTTTTATTTTGAAACAGGGTTTGGCTAAGTTACTGCACACTAGCTTCAAACCTTCAATACTCCTGTCTCAGCCTCCAAATTACTGGAATTGCAGGTATGTGCCACCACACCCAGATAAAAATGTTATTTTTTAAATATTGGACAAATATTTCATTCTCTCTTCCTATTTCTCATAGAGGAATTCTTCCTCCTCACTCTTTCTCTTCAATACACACAAAAGACAAGAAGAGAATTGAATTGTAGGCTATTAGTTTTCTTCTCTCTCTCTCTCTCTCTCTCTCTCTCTCTCTCTCTCTCTCTCTCTCTCTTTTTAATTGGTACATTGTAATCATACATCTTGTTGAAGTTCAGGATGATAAAGGCATATATGCACCCCGTACTAATTGAGGCCACTAGTTCCCATCCTATCCCCTCCCCCTCCCCTTCTCATATGCTCAGTACATAATAGGTTTTGATAAGTTTGTGTATGTACATCATGACCATTGAGGTATTTCCCTCTCCCCTCATTTCTCTCATTAGGTCCCCTTCTTCATTCAACTAAGGTTTCTCCTTCTTTGGAGTCTTTCCTACGTCCCAATTTCTCACTAGCTTCCACATATGAGGAAGAACCACTGACCCTTCACTTTTTGTGACTGACTAAGCATAACGCTCTCCAGTTCCATCAGTTTCCCTGCAAATGACATAATTTTTTTCTTCTTTATGACTGAATAGAATTCCATTGTATATATATATATATATATATATATATATATATATATATACACACTATATATATATCCCATAGTTTTGTAATCCATTTACCAACCATAAATCCACTGAAAAAGAAATTCAAAAAACAATTCCACTCACAATAACCCCCAAAGCAATAAAATACTTAGGAATAAACCTAACAAAGGAGGTAAAAGACCTCTAAAAGGAAAATTATAAAATATTGAAGAAGATCTTAGAAGATGAAAGGACCTTCAATGATCTTGGATAGGCAGAATAAATATCATCAAAATAGCCATTCTTCCAAAAGTGATCTACAGATTTAATGCAATACCAATTAAAATACCAATGTCATTCTTCACAGATGTAGTAAAATCAGTCCTTAAATTCATTTGGAACAATGAAAAACCCAGAATAGCCAAAATAGTTCTCAGCAATAAGAACCATGTGGGAGGCATCACAATACCTGACTTCAACCTACATTACAGAGCCATAGTAATAAAAGCAGCATGATATTGGCACAAAATCAGACACATAGACCAATGGAGCAGAATAGAAGTCTCAGAAACAAATCCACACATGGCCAATTGATATTTGACAAAGGGCCCAAAAACATGCACTGGAGAAAAGACAACCTCTTCAAAAAATGGTGCTAGCTTTCTGCTTTTATTAGTTGAAACTATCCTGGCTGCAAGTGACTACAGCCCAACTCATGCAGCCTCCTGCACAGAGACAAATGCATTAGGCAGTAATGCACACTGAGAATTTACGCATTTCTCGGTGTATACACACTGAGAAAACCAAAGTATGGTCTGTCTTCCAATGAGCTAGATTCTCAGGGGTTTGCATTAGGTCATGTAGCTCTGGTTTCCCTCTATTCCATTTTTGTTTGTTTGTTTGTTTGTTTGTTTTTCTGTCTTAACCAGCTTTTTATTGCTGTGACCAAAACACCTAACAAGAATAACTTAGAAGAGGAAAAATTTATTGTGACTCCTGGTTTCAGAGATCTCAGTCTATGTTCTGACAGCTCTACTGCTCTTGGCCAAGGAGAATACCATGATGGAGGAAAGTTGCTTAGCTCATGACAGATGGGAAAAAGAGAGGAAAGTGCCACGGAGAAGATGGACCCTTCCAGGCACCTCCTCAGTGACTTACTACTTCAAACTAGGTCCCAATTCCTAGTAGTTCATCCATCCATCAATGATGGATGAGGTCAGCACCTTCACAACCCAACCGTTGCCTTAAAGTCCCACCTCCGAATGTTGCAGCATTGGAGACAGTGATTTTAACATGTCAGCTTTTGGGGGATATTCAAAGCCAAAGAATAGCAGCTCTACTTTGTCTCATTCAATTTATCCTCTGACCAATGTTCTTTTTACTATCTCATGATGTCAGAACCATCTTAGTTTCAATTCCAATAAGGAAGACATTGAGAGTCTCTTTACCAAAATAATTAGAAAAATTAAATTTATTTCACCCTCTTGACTTGGATTAGAAGATCATGTTGCATTCCTGAACACAATGTCCAAGACAACATGTTGAGCTGAGTGACTTAAACCCAAATCCCATACTCTATAGTTGAGCCAAGGACAGGACTTTACCCAAAGCACATGGACTAAGAGCAGGAAGAATAATTTTCTGATGGAAAAATTACATGATTGCTGAAAAACAGAAAAATTAACCTGAGTAGCATGAAAAAAAAATCTACTTTTCTTATAGCTTCAAAAGTAAGCTGCCAACAAATTCTCCCCTCCACAGGCATATCTAGTTTCATCCTATTGAGTGGGGGTGGTGTCATTTCCCCCACCTTTGAATCAGGCTGGCCTTGTGACTTCTTTTACCCAAAAGAATATGGTGCAAGTAACACTCTGCCAGGCCCAGAAATATCCACTTTGCTCCCTTAGATACTAGAATTTAAAATGTCCAGAATATCCTGAGGGAAAGAGGACCCATTTGTTAGTACCTGGAGAATGTGATTCCTCAGGCAATAGAGGGGACTAAAGCTCTTGGACCTCCCAGCTATCAGTTGAATGCATTCATATTAAAAAACCCCAGCCAACCCCATATAGAGAAGAACCAGTCAGCTGATCAATCATGAGAAATAGTAAACCATTGTTGCTTTAGGCCACCAAGTTTTGGAATTATTGGCTACACATCAGAAGATAACTAACATATTTCTTTACTTCTGCAAGAATACTCCACAGAGACAGGGAAGCACAGAGCCTCTAACTGCTAACAGGAGAAGCAGAAGGAAAAAAATCAACAGGTCTAGTGTCATTTATCAACTGATCTTCTTGGAAGAACTTTGGTCTCTGATTCCTAGTTGATTTATTACCACTTATAGGATTATTTCCTAATATTGAGACAAGTACAAACAGCTACTCACACTTTGAATTGAACAAAAGGTGAATAAAAATTAGATTCTGCCAAATAAATTATAGAACTAATAGGAAAAAAAGATCATTCAAGAAAAAAAACTTAACTGTAGTGTGATATACATTGTAAAATGACATTGACTATTTAAACTGATCACAGCAAATAGATAAAAGTATATGCTAGTTTATCTTGCAGCAAATATTAAGATCAAAAGACAGTTGTGAGGCTATAGAGCCTTGTTATTATCATGATTATCTTTTGCTTCATTGATCTTTAAATAAAATTAAAATAGTTTTGAGATTTGTAATAAATCATTTAATCAGAATAAGAGATGGCTTACTTATCTGTTGACTGTACTCATGTTGAAAATAACATTGAAAAATAAAAGTGTATTTATTACATCATTTTGTATATAAAATGCCATGTTCAGTAGGGCCAATCATATACTTTTAGAATAATAAAACTTAGCATTTGCACACTATGATTTTAAAATAGAACATTTTAAATCCTTGCACTTTACTATTTTTTTTTTTTTTTTTTTGCGGTACTGGGGATTGAACTCAGGGGCATTCTACCTTCGAGCTACACCCCCAGCCCTATTTTTTATTCTTTATTTTGAGACTGAGTCTCACTAAGTTGAGGAGTGCCTCACTAGGTAGCTGAGGCTGGCCTCGAACCCGGATCCTCCGGTCTCAGCCTCCCGAATGCTGGGATTACAAGCGTGCACCACCACGCCCGGCTCGCACTTCACTATTTTTAAGATTTTTGTCAATTTTGAAAATTTCTTGATGATTAGAATAAAGACTCTATATTCTGTTCCATAAATATATTCAATCTATGAAAATTACCTACTCTAAACCTATACCTATGATAAAAAAATTGGTTCTAGTCAACCAACAGAGTAAGAAGGCAACCCACAGATTGGGGGAAAATACTTGAAAATGTATTTATGAAAAGAGATTAGTATCTGTAATAGAAATAGCTCCTGAAAATCAATAGCAGCAACAACAACAGATTGACTCTAACTGGGCAATGGACTTGAATAGAAAAATGTCCAAAGAAGATAAACAAATAGCTGATGAACACATAAAGATGCTCAACATCATGCTTAGGGAAATGCAAATCAAAACTACAATGATATATATATATCTGGAACTTATTAGGATGGCCACTATTTAAAAGAAAGCAGAAAGGAAGTTTTAGTGAGGATGTGAAGCCATTGGAACCCTTGTGCACTGTTAGTAGGAAGAACATGAAATGATACAGCTCCTGTGAAAAAGAATATGGTGATTTCTCCCTTGAATTGCTATATGATTCAGCAATGCCACTTCTGGGCACATATTCAAAAGAATTGAAAATACAATGTAGAAGAGATATTTGTAAATCTATGTTCATAGCAGCAGTATTTGCACTAGCTAAACCATGAAAGCAACCCAAGTGTATACTGGCTGATAAATGGATAAGCAAAATGTGGTAAATACCAACAATGGAATGCTATTCAGCCTATAAAGGAAGGAAATTCTGACATATGCTACAATGTAGATAAGACTTGAAGATATGCTAAGTGAAATAAACCAGTCATAAAAAGAAAAAATTATATAATTCCATTTGTATGAGATACTTGGAGTAGTCTAAATCGTAAGTGGAGAAAGTCAAATGGCAGTTTCTAGAGGCTGTGGGGAGAGAGTCATAGTGAGTTATTGTTGAAAGAGTTTCAGTTTTACAAGATTAGGAGTTCTGAACATAGATGGGAGTAATAGTTATATAACACTATAACTATTCTTAATATAACAAATATACAGTGGAAAATGATTAGCATGGTCAATTTTTATGATATTTGTAGTTTATAACAATAAGAAAAGAGATTAAGAAAACTAGTTCTAGTTAAGCTATAAGGACAGCAGATCAGGAATGGTTAGGTATTGAGAAAAGGGATGAGAAGAGAGAGGATGTGATGGTAAGATTAGATGGGCAGGGATAATTTAAAAGGTTATTATAAAGATAAAGATATAAAAAAAGAAGAGACAACATATGCATGATTGCTAGTCTCAACAAATTATGATTTTTCCTCTGTCATGAATTTTATTTCTTCATTGCAGTGTTATCCAATCTTAATTAGATAAAAATGAATGGTAACATCCTTTCAATAGATATATTTCCTCAAATTTTGCCAAGGCAAAGGAAGAAGTAACAAAGAGAATAAACTATATTTAAATGATCAAAAATCATGGAATGTGTATGTTGCTCTCAGTGAGCAAATGTGAAAAACATATTTGTGTTAACAATAAGGTATAGATCCAAAAGTATAACATGTTATCCAAAATGCCTACATCCGAAAGTGCTAATCAAGTATTCATATGGGCATCTTTAGATGAGAATGTTAACAATAAAGTAGATGTTATATTTGATTATCAGTAAACTACCAATAAATATGACTGCAGAGTTCTATGACAAAAATTTTCCCAATTTCCTTTCCAATTTTATTATATCTTTCAAATTTCCTTTTTTACAGCTGAGCATGGTGGCACATGCTTATAATTCCAGTACTTGGGAGCCTGAGACAGGAGGATCACAGGTTCCCAGCCAATCTTAGCTATGTAATGAAGCCCTCTGCAACTTAGTAAGACTCTGTTTCAAAATTAATTATTTTTTTTTAAAAAATCAGGCAGGGGGTGTAGCTTGGAGGTAGAATGCCCTTGGGTTCAATCCCCAGTAACACACACACACACACACACAACACACACAAATTCCTTTTTTCCATTCCTTCTGTGGGTTTACTAAAATTTAGCAATTATCATGTATAAATTAGTTAAGGTTTGTATATAGGTCAACATTATCTTTGCTCTTCATAATATGAGATTTTAGAGCCGGGCGTGGTGGCGCACGCTTGTAATCCCAGCATTCGGGAGGCTGAGACCGGAGGATCCGGGTTCGCGGCCAGCCTCAGCTGCTTAGTGAGGCACTCTGCAACTTAGTGAGACCCGGTTTCAAAATAAAGAATAAAAAATAGGGCTGGGGGTATAGCTCGGAGGTAAAATGCCCCTGAGTTCCATCCCCAGTA